>JAUZSU010184134.1:0-24121 GCA_034780255.1 Parotocinclus maculicauda
TGTGTGTGCGTGCGTGTGCGTGCGTGTGTGTGTGTGTGCGCGCGCGCGCGCATGTGACATCACCATAGCTTCCTCGCTTTAACGGCGCTGTCAGAGACGGCGCGCGAGAGAAACAGAGCGCGACTCCGTGATTGCTGTCTTCTGTCCAAGTTTTGCAGACGAGCGTAGTGTATTCGCAGGTCGCATGTTAAGCTCCATAACACTTTTTTTTAAATATCTGTATTGCTTTAGTTTAATCAGGACGAAGTATGCGCATTGGGGCTAACTCGGAGGGATGGAGTTGGCAGGTAATGTCACTGTTCTCCTGCGCGCGCTGACAGCTCCAGAGAATGAAGTTCGGCCGGAGGGTCTGCATACTGAACGTGGGTGGCACACGGTACGCCTTTCCGACAGACGTACTAAAAGACTTTCCCCTGAGAAGAGTGAGTCGGCTGCACAGCTGCGCGTCGGAGCGCGAGGTTCTCGAGGTTTGCGATGACTACGACCAGGAACGCAATGAGTTCTTCTTCGACCGACACGCCGAGGCTTTCGGCTTTCTCATGCTGTACGTACAGCATGGTAAACTGCGCTTGGTGCCGCGCATGTGTGAACTCTCGTTTTACAACGAGATGATCTACTGGGGCTTAGAGAGCTCGCACCTGGAGCTGTGCTGTCAAAGGCGTCTGGACGACCGCATGTCCGACACCTGCACGCACTTTACTGAGGAGGAGCGGCGCCCCGAAGACAGAGGCGAGGAACAGGACAAGAAGCGAAGACGCCCGGACGCCAAATGGCTCGAGCGCATGCGTAGGACCTTCGAAGAACCCGCATCCTCAGTGGCGGCGCAGATTCTCGCATCCGTCTCTGTCCTGTTCGTGATCGTGTCCATGGTGATCCTGTGTGCTAGCACTCTGCCCGACTGGAAAACAGCCGAAAGTAACGTGGTAGAGGAGCACAGGTACACAGAGTCTATAGACCATCCGGCTGGGTACTTATACCTTCTTTTTAGCTCTACTTTTCATTGCTTGATGCACTGCTAAGAAATGGTGAAAGCACGTTGTATGGTTCTCTTCATGTGCATGGTGTATGAAAAGGCTCGCGATTGCACGTCTATGAGCTGACTGACTTGTGTTCTGTCGTGTGTATTGTCACAGTTCCTATGCGTCCACATCTTCCCCAAAACTGTTTTCATAATTTGTATTCATAATATAAACAGATGTTTCACTATATAACAAATCGGGTGAAACTGAATAAAGACGCCAACTTGATTTTTCCCTAGGCCTTTGGTAATACCAAGTACAGTTTAGTTTTGTCACACACTTAAATAAATATGAAACTGGAATTAATTTAGACTCGTGAACTGAGATGTGCGTTATTTACTTAATCTGAAAAAACACCAAAGATCACACACATGCACACATACACACACACACACACACACACACACACACACATTAAAACTTTGGATTTGAAAGCCTAAAGATGTAAATAAATGAATATGTTATACTTGCCACCAATTCTGAATATGGAACGGTAAATCAGGTCAAGAGTGTTGTTTTGTGTAGGCAGCAAAGCAAAATCCCACATGATGTTTTCCTGCATGAGTGCGCAAGTGCTCTAGTACCAAATTTGACTTCAGCAATTTGTTATGTAGCCTCTGAAAATAAAAAACTCTATAGTTTTTATTAATTTAGTGTTATTTTAGAAACCATAAATGTTTTAAGAACATTTGCATCTAAGTAGGGCTGTTGTCATGACAACCTTTGTCCAAGACAAGTCCAAGATCACAAATAGCTGAGGTGGTGTCTACCCTAGTCCAAATGAAAGTCAGACCAAGTCAAGACTGAAATTAAAGTTTAATTAGAATTCAACTGATGTATGTCTCTGGCATATCTAAACATGGCGATATTATTATAGTTGCCGAAGTGAAATGTGAACCAAAGTGGCTCATTTGGCGGAGCATTAGGTCCCATTGCTGAGCCTGGTTAATATCTGCCTATTTTGATGTAATGATTGTCTGTAGGATTACATGTTCTTTGTTTCCATTCCTGTCTTGGGTTGTTTTTCATATATAGTGGGAAAAACAAGTTTGATTTGATACACTGTTTTTGTTGATGTTGATTTTGCAAGTTTGCCCACCTACAAAGAATGGAGAGGTCTGTATTTTTTATCGTAGATACACTTTAGAGACAGAATCTAAAAATATCCAGAACATCATATTTTATGATTTATAAATAATTAATTTGCATTTTATTGCATAAAATATTTGATATGATAGCAAAACAGAACTTTGTTTGCAATTACAGAAGTTTCCTGTAGTTCTTGACCATGACTTTGGCTCACTCCTCCATACAGATTTTTTAGGTTTCGGGGCTGTTGCTGGGCAACATTGAGTTTTAACTCCCTCCAAATAATTTTTATTGGATTCAGGTCTGGAGAGTGGATAGGACCTTGAAATGCTTCTTTTGGAGGCACTCCTTAGTTCCCCTGCCTGTGTCTGTTTTGGGTCGTGATCCATCTTCAATTGTCTTACTGAGGAAAGGAAGTTGTTGGCCAGAAACCTGTGATACATGACCCAATCCATCCTCTCTTCAATACGGTACTGTCGTCCTGTCCCCTGCACCATCAAACTATGATGTTTTCAGCCTCATGCTTCCTGCTTGGGATGATGTACTCATCCTTCTGTAGAGTTCAAACAAAAAAGCTCTATTTTGGTCTCATCTGACCTTCTTCCATGTTTCTTCTGGATCATCCAGATAGTCATTGGCAAACATAAAACGGTCCTGGACATATGCTGGCGTGAGCAGGGGTATCTAGCATGCTCTGCATTATTTTAATCCATGACAGCGTAGTGTCTTACTAGCGGGTCCTCCCATGTAGTTCTGGGCTGATTCCTGATCTTTCTCATAAATTATCCTTACCTCACGAGGTGAGCTCTTGCATGACCGAGGAAAACTGACAGTCATTTTGTGTTACTAGCATTTTCTAATAATTGCCAGTTGTTGCCTTCTCACCAAGCTGCTTGCCTATTGTTCTGTAGCCCATCCTAACATTGTGCAGGTCTTTTGTCTCTGGTGTCTTGTCTCTCACAGTTGAAGTGTACCTATGATAAAACATTACACACCTCTTCATTCTTTGTAGGTGGGAAAACTTGCAAAATCGACAGTATATCAAATAATGACCAGGGGCTATTAGTTTCTGTTTTAGGGCTTCCTCGATTGTAGGGGAATGTGTCTGTGGTATCACAAACAGACCAAGGGTGGCTACCCTCTTCATACTTGGTAGTTCATAGCTTCTACAGGGTGTTTGGAGATAAAGAGAGTCTGGTATCAAAGAAAAAAAGGCAGATATTTGCAAATGTTCTGTCATGTATTTAATAACAGTAATAATAATAATAATAATAATATGACATTTATATATTGCTTTTCATGGACCAAAGACACCTATAATTAGATCAAACATATAACATCTAACACCAGAACAACCATATAACAAAACAAATGACAGAATACATGAATAACAACATGAAGGAGGAAATGACATAAGAATCAGGATAGAAAAAGGTTGGAAGTATGTGTGTTTTAAGGTTTATTTTGAATGTATACAAGGATTATGACTCTTAAATATGAAATGACATAAAGTTCCATAGGTGTGGAGAAAGTGTGTAGAAAGCTCATCATTCACCTACAGAGGTTTTAAGAGCTGTGGAAGGTCTTATTGTACGCATAGGTGTTAGGGTTCAAGAAGGCCAGACAGTATGGACAGTTAAGAGCAAGATTATCGAGAACCTTTTAAGCAGAGTATTTTTAAACTGGATGCCAAATTTAATAAAAAAGCAAGTAGAGGTTTTGGAGAACTGGCATAATGTGTTGATAAGTTAAGATTCTCAGATTCTAGCTATACTGTGGATGTGAAAGAGAGGGGGTTCACTCTGCTTTAGCACTGAGTGGAGAGAGTGAGAAAAGTAAACAAACTGACTGGAAGGAAAATGGAGAAAACACACTTTCATTAAAGCAGGAATATTACTAAATGAGTTGTTGTGTCTCATCGCTGACACAAAAGCCATCCTTCCCCGTTTGATTATCTTATCTGTTTTCTCTAAATAGCTATGTATATCTGTGGTAGTAGTATTTAACGCAAGAGCTTTAACCAACCTTTGCACATACACTATTACAAAAATGAAATTGGCAAAGGCAACTGGGATGGTACAAGTAGAGCTGGGTCAATATAGCAATTATGATAATTATCGCTAAATTACATTTCCTTAAAAAGACGTCAAGAAATGGTAGATATAACGTCAATAGAACCCATCCCATTAATGTTTTGTCAGACAAACATGAAGCACCATTGATGACGAGAAAAACATCACATCAAACAAATCATGTGGCTGGAACAGTGTAACAGTCACATCTAATTAGGTTCACATGGTTGGAATAGCGTTACAGTCATGACGGGTTCCCCACTTAGCACAGTGCACAGTATAAAAGTACGGGGAGCGATGTAAGAGAAGAATGTTTGAAGAAATGTTACACGAAACTGACAGCGTTGAAAGATGAGACCCCAAAGTGCACAACCGAAGTTCAAAAGATGAAGAGTGTTGAAAAGAAGCTCACAAACATTAGGGGATATTTCAAAATGAATATGAAGCGATTGAAAAAATAGAATTTTATTTTATTTTTATCAAACAAGATAATCAGAAAAGCAAATGAAAAGTCAAAGAATGTAGCAAGTGACATATTAATGGGGGTGAACAGAAGCAGGTCAAACTGGACGAGTGCCACACATTGACTGTTCAGTAGAGTGTACGGTCACCAAAGGCTGCCAAAACACACTGACAGTAATGGGGCATGGACAGGATCAGATTGTCCAGCAGTTTTTGAGAAATCCACTTGGTATTCATTTTGAAATATCCTCTTATTTTTAGATATACAAAGTTTTTCCCCTAAATATCGATTAGGGGAAATTTTCCCTAATGGACTGATATGCAAAAAATATATTGAAATATTGTGACAAATATTTTTCCCATATCACCGAGTCTACTGTGTTAACGGATTGCTTATATAAGATAAGTCTAAGGCAAGACAGAAACATAAAAATAACTTAAATCTTTCATCTGTACATCAGGGTTTTAATGGCTCTGCCAGTGAGCAAGAACTGAATCTTCCAAGCATCCTTTTGTTTTTAAAAGTCTACTGGTGATTAATCTGGGTGTAAATATTATTTGTTCTGTGTAGTCATTATGCATAATTGATTGATATAATGTTAAAGGAAAGACTAGCACATCTGTAAAAAAAAAAAAATGAATAATTGTGAGAATGAATGAAGTGCAAATACTGTTGATGCCCATTATCTTTTTAACCTTTTCATTTGTCTGTCTTGTATCTATATTGCCACGTGGGCTGTTCTGAAGGTGCTGCTGCCTGCGGAGTCCCCAGCCTTTTCTTTGTCTGTGTTTGTGTGTGTGTTTGTGGAATGTCTATTTAGGTGTGTTGTCAGGTTTGTTATTTATATAGTATTATATATTAAGATTACTGTGATTATGTTCCTCCTATAAAATGTACTGTTATTATAGTCCAGTCTCTGCACAGTAAGCATTTTCTATACATGTATTCATTGTCCCATCAAGAGTACCATTAGTTTCACACCACTTCATATTTTCAGATATTTGAAAATCGGTCCAAATATTTTACTTCACAAATACATTTTGTGGGGTGGATTTTTAACAGGTATGGAATTCTTGAAGTGGATGTAAAATATCCCTTCTTAGTTGTTTATTTATATAGACAAATCTTCTTCAACCCTATCTGTATCTTATGTTATTATGTGTCTCTTGACTCCTTTTCAGAATGCCCAATATATCTTATCCGTGCAAAGACAATTTCTGACCTCTTTTCTAATAATAGTGACTGGGCTCTGAAGTGGACCAAGTTTTCCACTCTGTAAGACCTAATAGATCCTTATTATGCCACCCTGCATTCTAATTAAATTGGTCACTGTTTCAAAACAGAAATAAGTGCTTTGGTTGAAAGCCTCTCTTCTATTAGTGTTATTGTAATAATAATAACGACCCATGTATACCTGTTGAATTAATACCTTGTTGAATAAAAGTGCATTGTTCAGTCAGCAATGTTCCTAGGTCTTACAGGGTTTTTTGTTGTCTGCATGATTAAAATTCCTGCAAGATAATAATAACTTAATTTCACACCCTATTGAACCTGGCTGTTTATCATATGAATAATTAGAGCTATGCTAATTAGAGATTAGTCCTTAGTTACTTAGTGTCCCATTTTGCTTGTCATGTATATTGTATTTTGAAGAAGCAATAATAAGAATGGTAATTCATAATGAGTAGTGTGAGAAAGTCAATTTTAAGCAGGCAGCTGATATGATTAATCTGGATTCGACAACTCCACTTATTACTTAATAGAGATTATGTGATGTAGAATTGCAAAGTCAATGTCTGAGTCTGTGTTAATAAATATTTAACTGTGCATCTGCTCAGGATCATCGAAGCTGTGTGCATTGGCTGGTTCACAGCAGAATGTATTGTGCGGTTCCTGGTGTCACGTGACAAGTGTGAGTTTGTGCGACGCCCGCTAAATATCATCGACCTGCTGGCCATAACCCCATACTACATCTCTGTGACCATGACGGTTCTGACTGGGGAGAACTCGCAGCTACAGAGAGCTGGCGTGACATTGCGTGTGCTGCGTATGATGCGCATCTTCTGGGTGATTAAACTGGCACGCCACTTCCTGGGTCTGCAAACTCTGGGCTTGACACTACGTCGCTGCTACCGTGAAATGGTCATGTTGCTTGTGTTCATTTGTGTGGCCATGGCCATCTTCGGGGCCCTGGCCCAGCTGCTTGAACATGGGCTTGACCTTAAGTCCAGCAACGAGGAGTATGCCAGCATCCCTGCCGCCTGCTGGTGGGTTATTATCTCCATGACGACTGTCGGCTATGGAGACATGTACCCCATCACCGTGCCAGGGCGAGTGCTGGGAGGACTTTGTGTGGTAAGCGGCATCGTCCTACTGGCACTGCCTATTACTTTCATCTACCACAGCTTTGTGCAGTGCTACCATGAACTCAAGTTCCGTTCTGCCCGTTGTACCAGGACCCTGTCAGCTGAGTTTGTCAACTGACACAGTTACAGACAGACTTTGTGTGGAAAAACCTGTTGTCACTGTTGTAATCACAGATTCAGTTGATCTTCTTTGCTCAGTGATCTGATTCGGTCAAAACTCTGGTCTTATGGAGTAAACCATCAACATTTACATATGTTGTAAATGCTCCTGTGATGCTCAGTTCAGTCCATCAAGGAGCCTAGTGTCTACATGGATTTGTTCCACATATTTTTTTCCACCAGACATAAACACAAACTGGATTTAATTTGATAAATCAGGTGTTGTGGTGTGGGGTTGGAATAAATACTTGTGGACTCAGTGTTCCTATATGGTCTCAACTGAGAGTCTGTGGTTTATGGAATTGACTCAGCTGTGCATCATTTATTTTCTGATAAGGATTATAAGTCTTTGCATAAAATTTTACTTGGATTTAATGTTTTTACAGTAGCTATTGTCACTGATCTTCCAGAGTTACCATGGAGGCAGTGGCTTTTAGGCCAGCTGCCCAAGTCAGTGATGCCCTGCTGTAGAACAGCTCATGTCTAACACATTTTGGCAGTGGGGTTGAAAAGCATAATACACTGTTGCATTTTAGCTTACGAATGTCATCTAGACATCCTACAGCTTTGGCAAGCACATACATACATGACAAATAATCATATTTTCATCCGCATCGATTCTGCAAGACCTGTTGTCGTATTGGTTAAAATTCCCAAGCTCTTCTTTTTCCAGGTTACATTAATGATACAAGGGTGAAGCTGAAAATGTTTGGTACTTAATAATGATTTGATTAAGAAAACATCAGAGATAATGAAAACCTGAGGGTGAGAGAGACAGGGAAAATAGCAACAGAGACGACTGCCAGTGCCACTGTGTAGGCAGCCTAGCATCACTAGAATGTATACGAGGCTGAACACAGTGCCACTGAGTCCTCTCTATTTGTTACCTCTGTAACTCAGCATGGCTTCACACTTGAGCAGTGAAGAGTTGTGAGGCTTTTCTTCCGCTGTGACAAAATCTGGCATTCTCATAAACCTCTTTGTCAGAGACAAGTTTATTCTGGAAAGATTCAAAAACAATTGTCTTTAGGCACACCCATCATCATTGTCATATACACCTCTCATTACAATATTTCAGCCAGCATTTTATAACATTAGACTACACACATAGAAAACAATTTTAGTTTGCCGTTCTTATACATTTATTTTGAACTTAAGGATTTGACATTTTCTCTGGGAGCCAGTGACATGTAGTTTTCATTGTATACAAAAGCATTTTTAAGACAAAAAACTGTCTTAAGCACAACAGCGATAATATTGACCCAGATAATTTAGAATGTTCCAGTATCCCATTTGCAGTCACATCGTATTATTTGCTGTACTACGTATCTGCATGGGCTCCATTGGGTATCATATGCAGGTCTTAATCCAAAACAAGGGAAATTGTAATATCATACATAAACAGAAAGTGAAATTATTACATTGAACTTTGATAGAGATCACGCACTCTAACAGAAGTGAGCATCTCAGATCCTTCAAGTCTTCTATTATGTTCTCTCCAACTGATTGATATTCTCCATGTTAACAATATTACTGTCTCTAATGAACATTTTGATTTATTTACTGGCATGCAAATCTGTTGCTTCCCACTCGAGACACTGAAAATTGTGTGATTGAAGTGTGAGCCATTTTTAGGGCCATAACAGGAATGAAGACGTGTCTGATGTGCTAAATCCCTCTGCTTGCTAATTAAGACCATAATCATCAGGGAAATCTGCTTCCATGAGCTTAGTGTTAATAACTAACTCTTAATATTAGTTTATTACCTCTCTTTCCATATGTTTGGCTCCTGTTGTCCTCTTTCACTCTTGTTGGGTGTCTTGTATCACAGATATGAGAAAATGTGAACAAGGGGAGAGAGATAGGGAAAGAGAGAGTAAATCCAGATCACGGAGTTTGTCAGTAGAATAAACATAATTTTATCCCAATTCATCTTTATTGGGGCCAGTTCAATTTTTGTTTCATGTTTCTTTATTTGCTTTACATGTTCAGTTAACAACACTACAATGAAAAGCTCCGGCTTTTAATTTTTATTTACAATTAATGTGGTCATCAACTTTGATACCAAAGGTTAAATCTCATCTCAAGCCATGAGGTCTAATATAGCCACAGCTAAAGTGTGTGTTGAAAATTATTCAAAATACTGCCTGCATTCTAAAGACTAAATATGTAGTATGTAAGAGTAAATATGTAGTAATTATTTTGTAAAGCCTAGTTGGTCACAGCTTTGCTGACGTGTAACGGACCACTGACGTCAATAGTATGCCTACTGCCCTAATAAAACAAATATTTTTCTATATATTTAACTGCAATTATGAGATCTATTAAACTCACTGGTGTTGATGCACAGAATTAAACATTGTTATATTTCACATACTGTATGTCACTTGTTTTTCTATTTTTGTTAGTATGTTTTTGTTTTTTTTTAACAATTATGATATGTACATGAAAAACATGTATGAAACAAATGTAAGATTGTATAAGGAAACATTTTTGTCGCTCATGGTGGAAACATAAGCAAATACCACAACAACCCTACTCATTTAAGATATAAAATAGCATGTGCCCTGTTTATCAGTAAACTTATCTCATAACTCTTAATAGACTATGCCATCTGTAATGTTTATCAGATTTGTTTTATAATGAAAGATTAATTTCACTTTCTACAAGTATCTTTCACCTACCTGTGTAATTTTTTGTTATTTGTTTTTGCTGTATATGTAATGGCAGTCTTACGTTTGGACGTGTATAAGTGCTGGTGTGAGAGTGTTGCTTGCAAAAATTTGTTAAACTATTTTAGCTAGTTCTTCAGGAACATAATACCAATGGACTCTTTTAAAAATGTATAATTTTTTAGTGGAATAGGCTTTATTTATATTATATATTAATATATTCTGTATTAATATATACTGTGTGGTTTGCTCTTTTGTAGGGGGATTTTAAACCCTTAAGGTCTTTTTAGGTTAGGATCAAGTGTTTTCACTTTACAGATAAGCTAGACTACTTTTGTGAAAGTATATTTGCAAAGCTCTAGAAAACCAGTAATTAACTAAGAAATGAATCTTTTTTTAATTGTTTTTAGTGTTTAATATGTTTTTTAAATAAAATGTCTATTTTATATAAAATAGCATATCATATGTGTCTGTAAAAGTTAAGGCAGCTTTATAAAACTGAATAAATTAATCTCTGATAAAAAAAATATTGTTGTTTTTCTAATAGTTTGATGGTATTTTAAATTATGTAGTCATATAAATGCATGGGGCAGCAGGAAAAGTCAGAAGTTTGTTTTAAATAAAATTGGGTAATTATGATTTAATAAAAATTATTTCATTATTTATTATAATTAGAACAAACAGGGTGGCACAAGTGGTTAGCACTATCACCTCACAGCTCCATAGATTTCCAAATCGATTCCCAGTCTGTGCCCACATGGGTTTTCTCTGGGTATTCTGGTTTGTCCCCACATTCCAAAAATATGCCCTGCACCTGGTTAGCCCCCGAATGAAAAATGAATATGAAAACTTGTGTGCATGAGTTCATGGTTTTATATCTTCATAAATTGTATGCTTAACTTTCTACTGCAAATATTTTGATGATAAAGAATAAAAATAATCATTTCTCATAGATCATATTCGGCAGTTCCTAAGGGAAACATTATGATAAAATGGTATTAAATCATAAATAAAATTATGAATTTTCACATTATGAGACTCAATATACAATATAAAAATCCCCTTAAAAGAATAGCTTCAAAGAAATGTAAGCAAATCATTCAACAAAAATGGAAATACACTTTCAATCTCCTCATACTGTTTTATAATCTTTTTGGAATTTGCACAGATTTACATTTTGTTTAGGATTAGATTAGTAAAGGTGCATTTGTACATTTCTCAATCATTCCAATTTCAGCCCAGTGGCATTTGTAGATGAGCCAAGTGATAACTTTCAAACATTGTGAGGATCAAACTCGCAAGTTCTCAGTTTGCCACTAAGGGCACATGTAATAACAAATACTAAGAGACTGAGGACAAGTTGATTAGAATACATATAACGAATTACAGGAACAACAAAAATACAGAAAATAGAGGAGACGTTATCTTTGGTATTAACTTAAGAGGTGAACATTTTTTTGACAAAACATTATTTTATAATCCAAGTCACCTTGTCCAAATCACTCATGGTCTGTTTCCAAAGATGTTTTTGAATAATTCAGAGGGTAGCAAGAATAGTTCTTTGCACCTACTTCCAAGAGAAATCAATAATTCAGAGAGACAGTAATCCAGAAAGGGCAGGTTTTGGTTTGAATGCAGAAATTAATTCATTAAATATGTGGAATTAGGTGAAGCTGCTGCTTGGTTGGAATGAAACCCTAAAACCCTGAGAAATGTCAAAAGTACATCCACAAAAAAGAGAGAAGCAACTATCTCACTCAACTTAGACAACTCTTTCAGTCAATTTAAAACATTTTGTATCTAAGCCAATTCATTTAACTTAGTAAAGATGCTAATAACTTGGTGTATTTAGATGTTAGATATCTTAAGTTTGTATTTAAATACAACTTCTGATTAGTCAGATCTTCATTGATGTTCACTGGCATTATTTCACAGACAGACAGATGCATATGACAAATATTTTTAGTGTTAGTGTTTGTCTTATTTTCCACATTTAATATTATAATGTTTCCGTGCCCCACTAAAATTTTGGTTCATATGTTTAGTTAATGCAATTAATATAACTTATTTAATGTTACTTAGTTCTTCTTTTTTTTCATCCATCGTAGAGTAACTTCCAATTTAGTGTTAAATTGGTTACTCTATTTAATGGTTAAAGCTTGTTTTTATGCACAGCTGTGCTCCTACAGCTGATGGGGAAGCAGAGGAGTACAGCTGTGCCCTATAAATTCTCTGTGTATCCCAGTACAACAAGTAACCTAGAAATGCCCCTGTTAAACCAGTGGTTGTCACTTCCAAAGACATCCCTGGCCTGGCCTCGTCACAGTCTGTGTGGTTTGTACCCCAAATCAGAAAAATTTGGGACAATATAGAAAAAGCATATAAAAACACACATTGTTCCTTACATTTAGTTTGATTCTAATTTCATTGCATACAGTATGAACCTGAGATATTTCATGTTTTTTCTGGTCAGCTTAATTTCATTTGTTATTAAACATCCATTCCTGCATTTCAGGCCTGCAAGACATTCCAAAAAAAGTTGGGATGGTAAAGCATTTATCACTAATGTTGCCATTCCATTTTACTACACAATGACGTTTTTTTTTAGCAAGGACACCAAAAAAATTAGTGTTTCTGGTGTTGTCACTCTCTTAACGCAAATGGCCTTTGCCAAGGGCACTGTCACAGCCCTAGACCATGACAGACCCTGGATTTTGGACTTGTAGATGGTAATAGTCTGGATGGAACTTTTTATCTTTGGTCCAGATAGTCCACATAGTGTCCATCTTTTACAAAAAAAGACTAAAGGAATACTGATTAATCTGGTTACAATACATGTTCCCACTTTGTGATAGTCCATGTTTGAAGCCCAAAGAAAAGTAAAGGTTTTAGCGGCATTTGTGAATGCAGCTCTGCATTGTAGTGTTTGAGAAAGGTTTGCCAATTACTCCCCTTGCGCATGTAGCTATATGAGCTGAGCTATGTTGAATGGTTATTCTTGATGCAGCTCCATCTGAGGGATTAAAGATCACAGGGCATTTTCCTGATTTCTTGAATTGTTTATTATTATTATGCACTGTAGTGGGAGAAAAATACAAATCACTTCCAATCTTTATTTGAGGTAGCCTATATTGTTTTTAAACATTTCAATAATTTGTTGACAAACTGAAGATCTTCTTGCCATCTTTTCTCATCAAAGACTCAGCCTTTCCTTAATGCTGCTTTTGTAAAACATGACTACAATCACCGGTATCACCTGGCATCAGTGGTTCTCAGTGGTGTGGGACACATACATGTTTATAGCTACACACATGTTTATCTCAAGACTTGTCATATATGTACCCTCAAGTCAATGCCAATTTAGCATAATCAATAACCTAACATGGATGTCTTTGGACTGTGAGAAGAAACCAGAGTACCCAGAGTAAACCCATGCAGACACGGGAAGGACATGCAGACTCCACAAGAGAAGACCCAGGCTGCTTCACCCTGGGATTAAACCCAGGATCTTCTTGTTCTCCACACATATCTCAGCATACACACATCATCAGACCTTAAACCACAGCAAAACTGAACCATTTTAGATTCCTGCAGATGGTTCTTCTTATCAAGATTTTGCCATCTCCAAGTTAAACTCCACCATCAGACCTGAGAATACAAGATCTGTTATTTTTTATAACAAATTAAGCTTCTCTGCTCATATTGCCAAACTGGCCATGTCAATTTACACAAGTTTTCTCATATCACCCCACTGCTGCGTTCACTTCACTGCCTCCTGGTAGCTGCCTGAAACCCTGAAGCTCACCAACAAAGTTTGAAATGGAACAGCACCTTCTTATCTAAAGGCTCTAATTGAAACACACTCTGTACTTTGTTCCCTCTGAGACACAAGTTTAACTGGAATGGATCCGTCACGTAAGATAAAAGGAAGACAAGTATCAAGACTCTTCTCTGTCCTGGCACCCAGGTGGTGGAATGAACTTCCACTGAATGTCCGAATAGCTGAGTCTCTGGCTGTCTTCAAATGGTGACTAAAAACTCACCTCTGAAAATGGGAGAAGACTGAAAATAATATAATGTTTTTTTTTTATTATAATAATAATTGTGCTTGTGTGTTTTGTTGATTTACTTACATTGGATCCTAGGATGTTCTGGTCTGATTGTGTTCTTGGGCTATTGCTTATTCGTACTAACATGAGGTTTTGTGTATTAGGGAGAATGCAAAGCACTTCTGTAAGTCCCTCTGGATAAGCGTCTCTACTAAGTGCTGTAAGTTTAAATGTAAATGTACACCCACTGAAATACAATTCAAACTAAATATGAGAAACATTGTATGTGTTTTTATATGCATGTTCCGTACTCTCCCAGCGTTTTCAGATTTGTGGTGTTGGCCCCGAGCCTGTGTGGGTTTACTACTAGTACTCTGATTTTTGACACATTTAATAGACATGCATTAGACCAACTGATTACCTCTTAAATTGTCCCAGCATAACTGAATGTGTGCAGATGTTATCACTGATGGATATCACTATGGCTGCTGTTAAGGCCCGGGAAGTCACGTCTCTAAACAGCATTAAGCCGATATGGAAAGTGAGAGAGTTTATGTTCATTTAAATGAACTATACAACCTGTACAAGGACCATCTTTATTCCCAGCTTTAATAAAATAACATAGTAGCAACTGAAATTTGCAAATACTAAACAAATAGATACAGTATCAAAGTATGTTATAGCCTTTTCCTTTTATTTCCTTAAATGTTGTCTTGGGGGGAAAACTTGCTGACAGCTTTTCACAAAAGAAAAATCAGTTAGGCCTGCCTCTCACCACTATAAACTGGATTAAGCCAGTGTGGTGAGTGGGTGACTAACATGTGGCTGTGTTATACAGCATATATATTATGTTCTTTAGCGTTTTTGTTCTAGTATATTAACCATATAAGGGAAGATCATCTTTAGCCTCATCTGTAAAAAAACTTACATTTTGTGAGAGAACAGCTGGAAGTAACGATATTTTCACTTAGGCACAAAGCAGGCTGCATAAGGACAACTGGTGGCAGCACTGAGCTGTGACTGAAGTGAGGATGGACGGAAGTGACGAAGGATCTGGTAGTGAGCCAGACTCGTTTGGTGGTAGGAGCGGGAATTGGGCCGGCGGGGAAGGAGAGTGGCAGGTTGTCCGGCATAAGAAGAGTAGGCGATTATCGGAAGATAGAGACTCTAGCGGCAGTGGCGTACAGGGAAAGAAAGTGAAGCGTCGTAAGGAGGAATACCTCATATTAATCCAATTCGAGTCCGAGTCGGATGGCGTGTTAAACCCAATTAGACTGACATCTGAAATCAAGTCTGCTCTAGGGGATGTGGTCGGAGTCAAAAGGTTGAGAGGAGGTAAGTTATTAATCACATGTAAGGATGAATGTCAGCAGGATAAAGCTCTTAGGATGAAGCATTTAGGGGGTAAGAAAGTTCTGACAAGAGTGTTTAAAGAGAAGCAGTGGCTGCGTGGAGTTATTTCAGGAGTGCCATTAGATATGTCAATGGATCAGATAAAGCATAATTTATCAGGAGGCAATATAATTGAGGCGGTTAGGCTTAAAGGATTTAAGGATGGAATTAGAGGGGATAGTCTCTCAGTAATGATTCGATTTGATGGTAATTTTTTACCAGATAAAGTTAAACTGGGATATATTAGTTTCCCGGTAAGGGTTTACATTCCTCCACCTATCAGATGTTTTAATTGCCAGAGGTACGGACACGTAGCTGCAGCATGTAGAGGCAAGAAGCGGTGTGGGGTATGTGGAGGAGAGCATGAATATGGGCATTGTGGGGAGGGGATCAAACCCAAATGTTGCAATTGTGGGGGAGATCATAAGGCTGCATATGGTGGATGTGAAGTGCGGAAAAGAGCGGCGGAAGTCCAACAAATTCGAGCTAAGAAAGGTAAATCTTATGCTGAAGCGTTGAAAGAGGTCAGTGCAGGTGTTCATTTAGAAAGTAAGGATATTAGATCATCATGCACGGTAAATGACGTTTCCAGGGCCGAAACAAGTCATCAAGAGCACTGTCCGATTACTCAAGATACTCTGGTAGTAGACAAAGTTGCGTTTGTAAGGTTTATGGTTGAAGTGATTAACTGTACTGCTCAAACGAGTAGTAGGACCGAAAGAATTAAAATTATAGTAAGAGCAGCAAAGAAATTTCTAGAAATCAAAGGTTTAACTTGGGAAGAAATAAGTGCTAGTCTGGCTGGGAAGGTTACATCTTCACAGAACAGTGATGGCATGTAATGGGGGTCTTAATATTGCAGTGGAATGCAAGAAGTTTAATTGCAAATGGGCAAGAATTTAAGAAATATTTGAGTAGTAGAAAACGGATACCGGATATTGTATGTGTACAGGAGACTTGGTTGAAACCTCACCTAAAATTTAATATATCAGGGTTTATAGACATTCGAAGGGATAGGGAACAGGGTAATGGTGGAGGTATTGCGACTTTTATTAAGGAAGGGATTGGATTTAAAGTAGTTCAAATAAGCAGTGAATTTGAATCAATGTCGGTGGAGGTATGGGGTAGAAGTGGGAAATTTAGAATTATTAATTTATATAACCCGTGTAATAAAATTTCGGTAGACAGTTTAATTAAAATGTCAGGGACAGGACAGGGTAAGACAGTCTGGTGTGGGGATTTTAATGCACACAGTACTTTATGGGGTAGTTCGGTTACTGATGGTAATGGAGAAGCGGTAGAGGAGTTTATGATGGAAGAAGACCTAGTATGTTTAAATGATGGTAGGGGTACTAGGTTTAATATTAAAAATCATACCACATCTGCTATTGATTTGACGTTAGTTTCTTCTGATTTGGCTGTAAAGAGTACGTGGGACGTGGTACAGTCTACTTCCATGGGTAGTGACCACTATCCGATTGTTTGTGTATTGGGAACAGAAGTCAATATAGAGTCTAGGGAATATATAAATAGATGGGATTTTGGTAAGGCGAATTGGAAAAAATTCTCAGAAATATGTGAAATTAGGCTAGAGAATTGGAACATGCCTGAAGATGTAAATAAATGCAATGAAGATCTATGCAGAATTTTGTGTAGAGCTGCTGTAGAATCTATCCCAGTAAAGAAGTATGGTGGGAAAAAAGCGGCGGTTCCTTGGTGGACAACAGAATGCTCTAAGGTAGTTAGAAGACGAAATAAAGTCCTCCGTGTGGTGCGGAGAAGTCTTCAAGCAGATGATCTAATAAGGTATAAACGAGCTCAAGCAATAGTAAGAAAAACTGTTAAAACAGCAAAAAGGGAATATTGGAGGTCCTTTTGTAATAATATTGGGACGGACATACAGGTGAATGAGATCTGGAATATGATCAAGAAAATGAGGGGTATCAGAAAAGCGGGGACAATACCTGTGTTACAACAAGGGGGAAAGGAAGCTGTGTCTAACGGGGAGAAAGCAGAATTATTGGCTCAGGCGTTCGTCCAGGTTCATGGATCAGCGAATCTGAGTAGTGAAATAGCGGCTTGCAGAGATAGAATCTTAGCTTTAAACCCCGGAGTACTGGTAAAGAAGGAAATGTCTGATAGTGTTTTAGAAAATGATCTTACAATATTTGAACTAAAACAAGCTATAGCAAGATCTGGTCACTCAACTCCTGGTAAAGACAATATATGTTATGACATGTTTAAACATCTCTCTGACAATTCCCTTAAAATTATATTAGATTTTTACAATGCGGTATGGAAAGTAGGGGAGCTTCCATCAGCTTGGAAATTGGCTATTGTAGTTCCAGTTGGGAAACCAGGAAAGGACTTGTCTAGAACGGATAGTTATAGACCCATATCTTTAACATCTCATCTAAGTAAAATCATGGAACGCATGATAACAGAACGGCTATCATATGTTCTTGAAGGACAAAATAGCTTTTCTTCGTATCAGAGTGGCTTTCGTAAAGGTAGGATGACGATGGATGCAGTTATTTGTTTAGAAGCAGATATTCGGAGGGCACAGTATAACAAAGAAGTTGTTGTGGCTGTGTTCTTTGACATTGAAAAAGCATATGATATGTTGTGGAGAGAAGGGTTGCTAATTAAGTTGAGTGGGCTTGGAATTGGAGGGAGGTTATATAATTGGGTAATGGATTTTTTAATGGATAGAGTAATTCAGGTAAGGGTAGGTACTGCTCTGTCAAAGGAATATCATATAGAAAATGGAACTCCACAAGGCAGTGTATGCAGTCCTCTGCTATTTAATATAATGATAAATGACATTTTTTCTGCAGTTAGTCCAGACATAGTTAAATCTTTGTATGCGGATGATGGGGCTTTATGGAAGAGAGGAAGGAATCTAGCTTTTGTGAAGCGTAAGTTGCAGGAGGCAATAGTAGGGGTTGAACAATGGGCAAATGAATGGGGATTCAAGTTGTCTGTGTCTAAATCCCAGGTGATATGTTTCTCTAAGAGATATAAGTCGAGTGAGTTGGGGATTAAACTATATGGTCAGGTTCTTAAACAGGTGAAGGTATACAAATTTCTTGGTGTTTGGATGGATTCAAAATTAACATGGAAACACCACATAATGAAAATGTCAGATAAATGTAAAAAAGGGCTAAACGTCCTTAAGTGCTTGGCGGGAAGCGACTGGGGGGCTGACCGTTCTTCTCTCTTGAGTATATATGATGCTCTAATTCGTTCGGTTTTTGATTATGCATGCATGGCCTATAGATCAGCTGCTAAGTCAAACCTGAAAGTGCTGGAAGTAATACAAGCTCAAGCTTTGAGAATATGTTGTGGTGCGGTGAGATCTTCTCCGGTGGCTTCTCTTCAGGTAGAAACAGGAGAAATGTCTTTACAATTAAGGCGACTGGCTTTGTCTACAGTTTACTGGTTTAAACTGAAGGGGCATAATAAGAGACATCCAGCTTTGGAAGTAATTCATGAGTGCAATGACCTCCTGCATAGTCAGTCAAGGAGCTTTGGATGTTTGAGCAACACAGAAGCAGGGGAATTGGGACTGTGGAATTGTGGGTCCAGTTATACGGTGCCTAGATCTGTGGTCCCTCCTTGGATGTTTACAATGCCTAGTGTGGACCTTTCTATATATAATAAGAAATGTGAGGACTCAGAGAGGGCAATAACAAGTGCATTAGTGAAGGAATACCTGGCTCTTAAATATTGCAATATTCTGAAGGTGTACACAGATGGGTCAAAAGATCCTACAGAGGGTTCCACAGGAGCGGCAGTATTCATACCAGAATTTCAAATTATTATAAGTAGACGATTATCAGATAACCTCTCTGTATTTTCTACTGAGGTGGTTGCTATTCTGTTGGCTTTGCAGTGGGCGGAAGATGTTTGTCCAATGAGTATGGTAGTGTGTTCAGACTCTCTGTCTGCATTACAAAGTATCCAGAATGGTGTTTCTAATTGTAGACAAGATATAATGTTAGAAATTCTTCAGACATTGTTTCGGTTGCAGATGCAGGCAATTCCAGTACAATTCTTGTGGGTTCCAGCACATATTGGGGTGGATGGTAATGAGACGGCAGATAGAGCAGCGAAACAGTGTCTGAAAAGATCTAGATGTGAACTTATCATTCCTCTGGGTAAAACCGAGGCAAAAGTAATAATAAAGAAGTATGTCAGGAAAATATGGCAGTCTGAATGGGAGCAAGAAATCAAGGGGAGGCATTTATTCACGATTCAATCAAGAGTTGGTTTGGGTGGAAGTGGAGGTTGCGGACGGAGACAGGAAGTTGTTCTCACTAGGCTTAGGATAGGACACAGTATGTTAAATGCCTCTCTACAGGTTATACACAGGCACGCTTCGGGGCTTTGTCGTCACTGCCCGCAAAGGGAAACAGTGGATCATGTATTGTTTTTTTGTAAAAAATATACAGAACAGAGAAAAAAATTAGTTGCAGAATTAAAAGGAAAAGGGCACAAAGATTTTTCTAGAGCGGGTCTGCTTTCTTATAGGTCAGGGATGGGTAGTGTACATAAACTGGTGTTTCTTTTTTTGAAAGATATTAATATCTTTGACAGTATATAATAGGTATATGAAATGTACAGTCATTTAGTCTTATGTTACTCATTGATTTAATGATGTTTTTGGAATTTATATTTTTTATTTTATTTATTTAAAATTATTATTTATTTAGTCTAAATTGGTTTTTTTTTTTATTTATTTTTTTTTTTTTATATTATTATTATATATTGTTAATTAATCCACTTCCTGAAATCACGCTTCACACTCCAGCTCAGTAGGTGGCGGTAATGCACCTTTAGTTGGTTTGCCACCCGCCATAAAACCTGAAAGAAGAAGAAGAAGAAGAAGTGGTGTGGGAGACGCGTATTATAGCTACACGTTTTGAGTGGTACATTTGGATAATCGTTATAACATTACTCTTAATATATTCTAGACTAGTCGAGCTGCTCTGGGTTATCGGTGCAGTGCGATAGTGTTTTACGAAGCGCAACTCATTGAGACGAGCCAGGTATCGACTGACGTGTTGCTAATGCTCGATTTAGATTCGAGGTTAGCTAATGAGTGATTTGCTTTTTCAGGTCTAGCTTTAGTTTTAACTTTATTCTAAATGCCTGCTCAGTGCAGCAACTGTCTCCAAAACCGAGCGGTGCTCAAACGGCCCAAAACAGGCCACTCATTATGCAAGTCCTGTTTTTTCTGGGCGTTTGAAGAAGAGATTCACCGAACAATCGTGGCTGCACGGCTGTTTAACCGTGGAGAGAAAGTTGGGATCGGAGCATCGGGAGGAAAAGACTCTACAGTACTGGCCCATGTTCTCAAAGTGCTGAACGAGCGCTATGACTATGGTCTCGACCTGCTGTTGATCTCTGTGGACGAGGGCATCACGGGCTACAGAGACGACTCTTTAGAAACGGTAAAGCGAAACCAACAGAAATACGATCTACCTCTTACAGTTTTGTCTTATGAAGAGCTCTATGGGTGGACCATGGACGCCATCGTCAAGCAAGTGGGTTTGAAGAACAACTGCACTTTTTGCGGGGTGTTTCGTAGACAGGCGCTTGACAGAGGAGCCATGACACTAAACGTAGACAAGATATGTACAGGTAATTATTTTACACGATTTTGAAACATGCATTTACATGACACATCTCTCAGGTATTATAGAGATACTTGGATGACTATTATGGAACTGTAAGCAAGTTGACTATTCAGGCACTACAGACTACTACAGACTTGTACTTCATTAATTGCAATTATTAATATGACCACTAATCATCTGTTAATATTTCATGAGTGTAACGGCCTAGTACAAACCACTATGCATCCTCAGGCTAATGGATCTGTACCTCCTGCCAGCAATAAAAGACAACCTGTTGAAAAATTTAGAAAGACATAAAAAAAACTGCTGTTTTTTTTTAAATACATTTATTAAATAAAATAAAAAACTATTTTACTTTTGGAATAGACATGCCTGTGCCTGGTGAATTGAGAGGGCAACCAATCGCCTCTACAAAGGTTAGATTAGATTCAAGTTGGTCATTGCGCAGAATTCAATTATAGAGCCAATGAAATGCAGTAACATTAAAGCAGTTCAAGGTGGGTATTATTTGCATATTATACAGGTAAAGTAGATAACAAGGGTAAAGAAATTGGATATACATGATGACATAATGTACAAAATGGATATACAGAATGTGCAAAGGCATAATGCAGATTATGCCGTGTGTGTCAGTTGTGCAAAGGACTAAGCAATGCGCACACAGCCTGAGTAGTGGATGATGAGCAGTGATTAATTAACACTGTCAACGCACAGTTCCAAGACCCCACCTTTGATTTCCCACCCAGATTCCGCATGCTTGGAGTTTGCATGTCTTCCTGTGTTTGCTCCAGGTCCTCTGGCTTTCTCTCATATTCCAAAGACGTATTAAGTTGATTAGTTGCTCTGAATTGGCCTGTGGATAGTGTTTATTTAATCTTGTGTGCCTTATATATAGCCTCTGATGCAACAAAATCTGTTATAAAACATTATATCAATGCATTCCTAGGTTTCATTGCAAACATTGCAGTGTATTATCAGGTTATAATCTTTTTTGACACAAGTTATGATTTGAGGTGCTTGAAGTGCTAGGATTGTGTGAATTATTTTTTTGATTGTGTGAAATTTTTGTGTGAAAAAGTATTATTTGCATACCCTTTTTTGGTTTAAGGTCACAATGCAGATGATCTGGCAGAGACGGTCCTTATGAACATGCTGCGTGGAGACATTGCACGCCTACGCCGCTGCACAGCCATTAGCACAACCAGTGATGGGGATGGAGCAATTCCACGCTGCAAGCCTCTCAAATATGCTTATGAGAAGGAGATCGTCCTCTATGCCTACTTTAAGAAGCTAGACTATTTCTCCACAGAGTGCATTTACTCACCCAATGCCTACCGTGGATATGCACGTGCTTTTCTAAAAGACCTGGAAGTAGTCAGACCTAGTGCCATCATTGACATCATTCACTCAGGTGAGAACCTTTCAGTGAAAGAAGGTGTAAAGATGCCTGTGCAGGGAACGTGCTTACGTTGTGGATACATCTCCAGCCAGGCACTCTGCAAGTCATGTGTGCTGCTTGATGGCTTAAACCGAGGCCTGCCCAAACTGGGTATAGGCAAACACCACAAACTCCATGGCAAGATTTTATCCCAGCAACCATTAACACAGCACGAGGAGGAAAAACTAAAAGCTGTTAACTTTTAAAGTGACTTTGGTCTTTAAGCGTTGGAAGTGGTTGGTGGTTAAGGTACTGAACTACACTGCTTGCAAAAATTAGGGGAGCAGTAGATTGCGAGTCATATATTTAACCAGAGGATTGATCAAATGTTGGCTCTTTCGGAGCTGCCGCTGTTTTTGCAAGGTTTTTTATTTGCTTGTTCACTCGAAGACTATTAAATGTATGTTGCTTAAAATAAGTGCTGTAATGGATTGGCATCCCATCCAGGGCATGCTTATACTTGTGCTCAGGGTTCTTAGAGAGCACAACAGAAACATGCCCATGCAAAAGCAGTTGCAGAATTGATGCTCTTGTAGAATCTCTTTAAAGAAATTACAGGTACAGTCAAACTTGTGACTGTGCACCCTTTTTGGAAATGGCTCTGATGATATATGTTCTGATAACAGAATTTGTATGCATTGCTGCTTAGGGAAAATCTTAATTTGTTAGTCAGTTCTTGAATAGATGCCCTGATGTTTTCCTTTATACTTTGCTAGTATAATTTGGAATTAATTGTTCTATCAACAATGGCAATCTGTCATGACCCTGACATAGCAAAACAAGTCCAAACCATGACATTGAGAGATGGGAGAGGTTTTTAGTTTGGAAGTTGGGACTTTCTTTTTATTTACAAGGAAGTAAATAACTAACTAAATGGAGAATGCATGAATATGTTTTCACATGTATTCCTGTTTTTTGCTTCCAAGTAAATGTGTTTCTGTAAGATTGTAAATAAAATTTGTCTCTCTGTGTAATGGTGTTGCTCCATTAATTGATCATATAAATAAAAATATATTTAAAAAGTTAAAGGTGTAGGTTATGTCAAAATGCTCTTTAGACTCCCATGTTTTCCTTGACGACAGGTTACAAAACTCTAAATACCACAACCATGTGAATATATTTTAGTAGTTGGGGCATCCCAGTCCAGTTTGTATAATGGATTTTTATGATGGTGCAGATTTCGGCACTGATGTTGCATTTTCGTTTATGCTGGTAACAAATAGTTACATACAACGCCTATTCCAATGTTGTGTAAAACAAACAAAAACAGAATATGATTTGCTAATCCTTTTTAACCCATATTCAATTTAATGTTCAAACGGATAAACTTTATTTTTTGCGAATATTCACTAATTGTTGTCATATTTTGCATTTTGGCCTGCAGACAGGCCAGTCTAATACCTGCACTCTTTTACTACGGCGCCATGCTATTGCGGGATTAATGGTGCCTTCACAGATGTGCAACTGTCCCATGCCATGGGCACTAACATTTACAGCATTTAGCAGACACCCTTATCCAGAGCGACTTACAACTCATACAGTGCTCAAGGACCCAACTGGCAGCTTGGCAGAGGCGGGATTTGAACCCTGGACCTTCTGGTCCAGAGTCCAGTACCTTAACCACTAGACTACCACAGTCCCACAACTAACACACCTCTATATCAGAGATGCTCTCTGGCCCAGAGGACACGACGTCCATGATATACAGTTTGGACTGTTGTAGCCTAGCGGTTAGGTTACTGACCTCTGGACCAGAAGGT
>JAUZSU010184135.1:0-12403 GCA_034780255.1 Parotocinclus maculicauda
CATTTGGGGAAACGTGGGGGGGTCCTGGAGATTTGGTGGGTTCCAGGAATGGACTCGCCTAGATCTCTGGGATTCCTTCCGTATCTGACACCAACTGTGTAGTATAATTACTTTCCAATAGTTGCTTATTCTGGAGTGATTTATTTTACTTATACTTCAGCAACACCAAATTATACATTTCATTTTCATGAAATCATTTATACTTAATGGAATACTACATTTTTGTTTGTAAGTAGTTTGTAAAGTTATTCTGTGTTTTCCTGTATATGTCACCCAAAGTCTCTAAACTAGCATACATTATAATGCTGAAGCTTGTGTAAAGCACCACCAAAGGACAACCACTGCCACTCATTTTCCATTTTGTCATTGCATTTAGCATAAATTAGCATTTTATAGTTCTACAGTTACAGACTGTAGTCCTATGTTTTTCTTTCCATTTAGTTTGTTCAGGTCCTATCAGTTCCTATTTGGCTGCTGGATCATTCTCAGCACTGCACTTATAAGTGAAAATGATAAAATAGACAATAAGAGTAAAAACAAAGGAAGTGTACCTACTAAGGTTGTCAGTGGGTGTATAATTTTCTAGTATGTCACAAACTTTATGAGTATGACTGTGTATGAGTCATGTACAGCACAGTCATTTGGTCTGGAAAAAAAGTTGCTTAATCTAAGAGATCTTTCACAGCTAGTGAATGGCTTAACCAAAGATGAGCACAATTCCATTTAATTATTTGATATAATTTATTATTAAATATGATAAATAATGTGCTATATAAATAAGACCCAGTAGAGTTATGGTTGTCATGAAAACTATATATGAATGGAGTTTTATAACCAGCAGCTCTTTAATACCACTGCAGGAACCTTGATCCCGGTGGTGCCTTTTGGCCGTAGTGGGCATCACATGGAAGTATGATTTGTAAAAGAAGAAGAAGCCAGAGGTGGAATCATCCCCTCTGCTGAAATTGACTGGTGTACCTTCAGGGTCATGCTTACACCTGGGAACTGTGTGGTATGGGTCCTCAGGAAGAATTAAAATAAGTCAAATAACCCATAAATTTGTTTAATTTGGCTTCTGACTGGCACTACTTAAAAAATGTTGTTAATTAAAGCTAATCTCTGCTTATTAAAATTTGTTGGCATTGCTCAGTATTAAATGTTACAATAAACATATAAATTGGTCTATTCTGGATAAAGATATGCAGTTATTGTAAACTGTGGCTTTAAAGGTTTAGTCATCCTTTCTAAGATTTTACATTTCACATTTTCTATTTCTATCCTTGGCTTTCTATTTATTATGAGTGTACTGTAAGTATTTAATAAAAATGTAGATTCCTTCCTATTTCCATTTTCTTTTGTTTGGTGCTATAACTCTTTTGTTTGTGACTAATTTGTATTAGATCTGAGTTAACATCAGACTGTTTAATCTCTGGGTAGCATTGATTTTTAGTCTAACAGGTAATGAATACTTTTTTTCTTCAACTGTTCGCACAGTTTGTAAGTATCAGCATACGCTAGTGACTAAGTGTAAACATCATTTTTTCTCATATAAAATATAATAGTTTCTCTTAATAAGTGTGCACACGATCAATTTAATACATTCGTTACCTAATTAAAATACCAATACCATGATTAGCTCACACATTTAATGTTGTTTAGTTTCATTTATCATTTCGTTCTCCTCTGTAAACTCTTATTCGTTTTTAATGTCAGATGTGCACCTTATTGCTGGCCAGCAGTCACACACATACATTTATCAGTTATTTCAGTAATCTATTTTGGCGGGGTTGCACTTGCATCTGCATTTATGATTGATATAAGCATATAGATATGATTATGGGTATTAAAAATGCATAGCTTCATATCGTTTACAAGTAAAGGATTTAATATTTCTAATACCTACAGCAGTCCTGCTCTCTTGGTTATTCCCTGTATGACAAAATGTACCTGCTCATAACACACCTTTTTATACTCCTGGTAATACACCTGTTTTGATAATTAGCTCATTGTTGACTCGGGTGTGTTGGGAGCGATGAAATTACTAAAAATGTGCAGTAGAAGGGGAAATCAAGGACCAAGACTGCATAAACAGTTTGCAATACTTTGAGTGAGTGGTATTTGAATTGTAGAATGGCCTTCTTAAGTTGAAGGGGAATTGTTGAGGGAATAAGCAGAAATTAATGTTTGTCTTAAAAGTTTATGATGTAGATTTTTGCGATTTATCCATTTCTCACCCATCAAATTTGACTATAGCATCACATTTACAAATGTGGAGTCAGGATGTGTTATATAATGTCGCATGACAGGATGGTGACACAATATCACTATACATGTATATATTTTACTTTATGTACAATGCTCACAAAGCTTTAAGCTTAATTTTATTGGGAATATTAAATTTGAAAATATCCCCTAATTTTTGTGAGCAGTGTATATTATTATAAACTGTGGCTCAACACAATTAACTACGTAGTTGAAAATAAATTTAAGATTGTATGTATTCGTTTTTTGCACTTTACATGTTTTGTTATTTCATATTGTTTCTTTCTACAATATTTCTAAATATACTCATTCTTTTTATGTTGCTTCCTGCCTACTCTGTGTGTGAGGGCAATATATGGTTTCAACAACCTATGGCATGAGGCTTGACATTTGCAGATTATCAGCAGGTTAAAGAACCATCTGTAGACATGTCAAACAATTACTGTCTGTATGTGACATGTCAAATAAACCTCTCTGTTGGTTATTGTATTGAAATAAAGTACATACCCCTATTACTTAACACATGAAATATATTGCACTATGGCACGAGTGAAATTAAGACTTAAACATAAAATTAAAACATCCTTAAGTATGGTGAATGTAAACTTTTGGACTCAACTGTATTATTCTTGCACAAGTGTCAGAAGTTATATTATATTATATTATATTATATTATATTATATTATATTATATTATATTATATTATATTATATTATATTATGGTAGAAATATTAAATGATGAAATATTAAATGATAAAATATTAACTTTTTCACTACATCTGCTCACTTGGCAGGTGTTCTGATTTAAGCTATCTGATAAAATACTAAAGTCAAGCTTTTGTCCAGGTCATCCACAGGCTAGTCTTACTGGATTAAATTGAATGCACTACAGTGCATTCTGAACCCGAGAGTAATTCCTGAGCCCTTACTTCCTGTAATGGTTAGTGCTGATCTATGTTTAATGAGTTTATTTTAGAATCCTCAGAGAGTGGGGTCATTTCCATTCATTGATTCATCATCCTTAGTTGGCTTTTGTCCAACATTGTTAAAGCAGTCTTGCTCCATTTTGGGAATCTAACCTTAAACCAGAGAATTTATGACTATTTAATGTTGACATTAATTTCCACATCACTGAAAATGCATTTTGGCACAAAGAATAACAAGTAATGAAGTGTATCAGGTGTTATTTTTGTTAGATTCTTTTTCATGCTGTCGCAGCTTGTTCAGTTTTTACAACTTACAATTTGCTGTTGTAAAAGATTTATTATACTTCCACTTCAAAACTGCCCGTTATCTAAACCTCCTAGGTCCAGCATATATAAACAAAAATTACGCACATCAGTATGAAAAGCTGAATGTGTCACAGTGGGGAAATGTGTCACATACTGTATGTTGATATGAGAATTGAAATGCAAACCATCTTCAGAAATAAATTGACTGCACAGCAACCTGTAATAAAATTATTATATTATATTACCTATGTGTGAAAAGAGATCCAGTGTCTGCAGCTTTTCATTCCAGTCCATTTAATCTGATTCAAATTTATTGAATCCTTAGATCTTACATGACTGCCATCACATCTACAGTATCTGATCATGTAATATCAACAGAGATAAAAAATAAAGCATTCTAAGCACCATCGTTGACATTGTTTTAAAATGTTGCCCTCAAAATCCCTGATAAGTGTTGATGAACTATGTATAAAGATAAAGCATTTGTAAATAATTTACATTTAAAGCATTTAGCAAACGCCCTTATACAATGTCTTATAGACTTACAGTCAGACTATTTTTGTTTTGTTTTTATATAATTGTACATAGCGTGACCTTATCTTGGATTAACCATTTTTAAAGCATTGTTAAAGCAAGTCACTGTGAAAGCAAACATTATTTAATTAATACTGTCAGGCCACAATAATTCATATACTATGCAATATGGTTCCAAAATGGTTTTAAAGCCTACTTCTAGTTTGTTTCATCTAAAGTTTGGTTAAAATATTACCAATCCATATGGAACTCAATAACGGCCCTTAATTTCTATAAGCACTAGCCAGGGTGTGTTTAATGCATGCACAACCATGGTGAAGACTAAGGATTTGTAACAAAATTTTCTTAGTACCAAAAGGGCAATGGGTATAAGACGAAATCCAATCCCTTTAGAAAACCATACCATTAGAAAAATTGTATGGAATTTCGATTCTTAAGGTACAGAAGAAAGCATACCTGTCAATGGGAAAAAACACATAAGTCACTACGCTACTGAACACTGACACAAATGTGTTAATGTCAATCATAAGAAGATCATTTTACAACCGTGGACTTCATGGCTGAATTCCAAGATTCACACCACAGTGAAGCACAGAAAAGCTGGCCGAAAAATATGTCAGAAGTCCTATTGAATTATGAAATGAAACTGTTACTGGTATCATGGATACACAAAAATACCAAGCCATTCCAAAGAGGTATGTAATGCCTTCAGTGGGAAAGTCATCCAAAGCACACTTCCAAATCAACCAAATCAACAGAAATTAGTCCTGTTTTAAAGTGACTTCAGAGTGGAAGATGCCAAATCACAATGAGCTGGAAGCATTTGAATGATGAGAATGGGCAAATATTCAACAAAAGGAGTGTCAGTAACTGGTCTGCACTTTGGACATCTCTTAATTGAGGCTACCCATACAAAAAGGTGCTCCTCCTAGGATTTTTGGGGGGATTAAGTAATAAAGCACATTGACATTTGTCAAATTAACTAGATGTTTGCTTTTACATCACCGTACTACCTATTAAGTAGAGGAAGGGTTGAATACTTCTTATTTTCGTAGTGTGTGTGTGTGTGTGTGTGTGTGTGTGTGTGTATGTGCATGCGTGCGTGTGTGATTGTGTGTGAAAGAGAAAAAGAAAGAGAGAGAGAGCGAGAGCACAAGAGAGCAAAAGAGGAAGGGAGATGTTATTGGACTTGTGTGGACCAAAACGAGCCAAAGCGTCAAAATAATTGCTTAAGGCTACTGAGGTAAGGCTAGTTTGGGATAGGTGTAGTTGTTGGTCTACCATTAATTATTACATTTACATTTACAGCATTTAGCAGATGTTTGGCTATTACAATAATGATGTAAATGGAAACGTGTAGAATTAAAAGACTTAGATTTTGATCGACCTTGGTTCTGTAGACTTTTTAACCGCCAAGTTGTCTGAGAAGTTGTATATCCTGTGTTATCAGCATCATTTCTTTATAGTTTAAGTCTGTGGAGGAATGTATTAAAAATAAAGTTTTAATGAGATAATTTTTCACACCAGGCTGCTCACTTCATATAACATGTGCATGGATACAGTTTAATGTACTCTATTCATCACTACTTACACTTTCTATTAAATATATCGTTTAAGCTCTAGTTTGTTTTTTGGGTTTTTTATAGTTTAGTATGCCTTGGAGCTGTTTTTTGTTTTTTGTTATTTGTAAAGACTTCAAGCTTGTGGCTTGCTTTGATGAATCTTGCGATTAAAAATGTTCCCTTTTATTATTATCAGAGTAAGATCTGATAGTAGTAACTGAAAAACAATTTGCTGAGAGAGTAATTAAAGTATTACAGCCTTGGGTCTGTACTTTCATTAATTTTATAGGGAGCTGTTTATAAAAGTAAATAAAACAGAGAACAAACTTTTTATGTCTTCTGCGTTTCATATACAGGATATTACTGCAGACTAGTGATAAATAGAAAAAATGCATCAATATGAGCTGTTGTGTAACTTTTTTATGCACATGTACAATTATGTTATTTAAGATACAAATTGTTCAGAAGTCATCCAGATGCTTTTCCAGCATCTTATTAAAAAGTGGCTAACATATGTGCTGGGCACACGCCAAAAGAACCAAACAGCAATATAGTATGTAGATCTTAAACAGAGAACAGGATGGTGATGTAAATACGAAAGAGACTTTAAAATAAGAGAAAGCATGTGGTATGCTATATGTGAAGTACTGACTAAAAATAAGGGAATGCTAATACAGAAAGAAAATAAAATAGCTTAAGATGGGATCAGAAATATGTGATTGAAATAATGGTATATGTTGGCATATATTAGTTTCTGTGGACATGGTTCCAGATCTTTACTGCTACTACACTGACTGATCCATCACCTACAGTGAAAAGTCTGAATCTAGGGACATTAAGTAAATTGGTTCACGAAGACAGTAACAAAGCATAATGGTTGGGGCTTTCTATTACTGTAAACCCATGGGGTTTCAGAGCTGTTAATTTGTGCTTGATTAGACACAGCGTACATTAACAGGTAAAGTACACACAATACAGTGGTACTTAGAATCAAATTCCCACACAAGTCCTAAAATGAGATAGATTCTACAAATATTATACTTATTTATTTCTTAATTAACAAAAATGATAAAACATTACATATCTGTGATTGACAATAGTATGTGAACAGTTGATTTCAAGATTTGGCATGACCAAATGCTCTTGCAAGTTCATCCCAAGTTTCAGTGGGGAAATAAGTATTAGAGAGACTGTTGAGTCTGCAAGTCTTCACATCTACAAAAAAACTGAAAAATCTGTTATTTTCATCATAGGTACACTTTAACTGTAAGAGACAGAATCTAAAAACTTTATACATATACAGTCTAATAAGCATTTATAATTGATCCAGAGTTAGTGGCAACTTTAGTGAACTATGCAAAATAAATTAACAGTGCATAACGTATTTAGTACATTTAGCATGCATGAAATGATTAAATAGGATGGATTATCATGGAAATTTTCATGGAAAAACCACACATAGACCATTTAATTTGTTAAAGCATTTTTGCATTTAATGTTGTAATTTAAGACATATGGTCTATATACTAAACCATTCAACGAATATCAAATGCTTTAAATAATTTACATAATCCTTAAGGTGGTTAAATGTGTTTAAGTCACTCCACAACTAAAGTAACAACTTTTTATTAACAGGCTGTATTTAAGAGCTTAATTAAACACTTTCAACAAACAATCCAGCTGTGAAGCAATTACACATTCACAAATCAAAAATAGACGTCTGGGTGTAGCACAGAATACAAAATACTGGCTCATTTGGTATTGTTAAAAGATATTTTCAGGTTTCTGGGTATACAGTTCACTGAATATTTCCCATTGACCACCAGCACTACTGCAGTTGTCAGAAGTTGCAGCAGTAGCTCACCACCCTGATTATCATCAGGAAAAACAACCTGCAAGTCAAGCTACTGGTGTTCAACAACTGCTGTTCAATCGAAGAAGCTCTGTCTTACTGTATTATGAGTGGGAATATACTGTGGTCATACTGTATATACCAGGTGCTCAGCAGTGGAAAGGAGAGTCCTTCAGGGAGTCATCAGCTCAGCCCAGAAGATAACTGGGTGCCCTATCTGTAGGATTGCAAGCAAGAGTGCTGCATCAATCTGGCATGGCTCCCTCTGTTCTCTTTTCACAGCAGGTGACCATTTAATTTTGATTATAGGTGGTAAAGCAACATGCTGTTGAGACCTATGCTGCTGGAAACAGCAGTTGCTAAAGATCTATAGTAGCATGCAGTCTTAGCCCACCATTGAATTTGGTGTTTTTTTCCAATGACGCAATGGCCATATATGACAGATTGTTGACAATTGGACCCACACATTTAAAACTTGGATTCATTACTCCATAATACTTTTCCATTTATGTTCCTTCCAATCTTTGTAAGCTTCAGTATATGTTATACGTTTCCTTCTGAAAAAGTTGATTCTTGGCTGCTACCCTTCCAAAAAGCCATTCCTGATCAAGCTTCCTTAGAATCAACTTGGCATACCAATGAAGCTGTCATATGCTACTGTTGCTCAAGTAGGAAGGGAAGTCATACTAAATACTTGCCACTGTGGTCTATAAAAGCGTGGTTTTTTTCAGATTTTTCTATTTTTTATTAAATACTGCACACACGTTTTCTTTAATTTGTTAGTTTCTTTTTATTAATTACATATTTTCAAAAATGGTATATCTAATCTAATGGTAGTTGAAGACTTTTGAATAGTACTGTATGTTTGAATTCTAGACTGGACTAGATTGAATGTTACAAGCTGAACCTTATACTAGGCAGCAGCAATGTGGGTGCAACACCATCATTAACTGTGCAAAAGAAAGGCCTGGCAATCTACCTCCACGTCTTGCCACATAAGCTCTTCAGTTTGTAAAAACTAGCCATAGAGTTGATGTGATTCGACAGCAATAGGTTTGATTATGATCGGTGGTAAGCATTCATCTTTATTATGCTCATTATGCTCCTTTTCCATATAAAATATCTGTATATATTTTTATACACTGGTGTCATCATGACTCCTTATGATACTCTCACTTGGAAAGTTTCACCACTTATATTAAATTTAGATAAACAACAACATTTTGAAAAAGTCTTCCTCCATCATACAAAACCTGTCAAAAGAGTTTAAAATGATGGCACTGTAGACTCTATAAGGTGCGTTGTACGCCTAATAGTATAACATGCAGAATCCAGATACAGAAAAATATAGCAGAAATAAAAAACTAAATCCAGAATTGTCTGCATAAGATGTATCCTGTCACCACACCACCACCTCCCATTAATTCTCCTCCTACATGTACATTTATCCAAAAAGAGGAATTAATGTAGCATGGTAATTTTCTTATCCATACCTATGCAACATTACACTTTAGCTTATTACTCCTACGCTCAACCATGCAAGTAGCACTTTAGCTATATTTATTACTGATGTGTAAAAAAATCAAGCATCCCCATTTGAATGAATTATGCAGCCTACTTGATATAAAATGTCCATTATACTTCTGACCGCCTCTTTTGCACTTTGGAAAAGAGAATGTTCATCTTTTGGAAGATAATAAAGCCGCATGTGTTAGATCATGGTTAAATATAAAAGTTCTGAGGTAGTAAGCACCAGCCTTCGATTCTGGCAATAGAAGTCCCTCCATCTGCAACCTCTTAACATTATTTCTTCAATTGGTACCTGTGAAGTCTGGCAGCTTCAATATCTCCTGATAGAGGATCTATTTAAGGGAAGCCATAAAGCATTATGTGATGGCAATGTGAATTCCCAAGGACTCTCCCGTAACAGCGCCCAGATATCATCTTTAGCAGGAATCTTGGCAGCATCTATAGTATTTGATTACCCCAGTATTCTCAGCTGATTAAGTCAGTATCTGTGCTCTGCACATACAGGCACCATGAGTGCGCCGATTGTAATTTAGCAGGAAATGAGACCTTGAGTCTGGGGACATGATACTGTGTCTCAATCACTGAAATATTCACAGTGCTAATTCTTGTATTCGTAGGGCATTTAGTATGTTAAAGGAGAGACCCTTTTTTTCAGACACTTTAACAAATCATCTGTCAATATGGCATTGACAAAACATGGTGAGAAGGTAGTAGGTTAACAAATTTCCATTTCCTCCAGACCCATTTGTCATTTAAATGACCAAAACACTTAGCTTCCGAAACAGGATGCAGCTTGGAAAATGATTGTTTTATTTTGTTCTTTTCTGACGTGAAATGAGCAATCAGTCTGAATGCGTTTGACGAGTTAGGGCCATTGAGCGTCTGAATCTCACACTTTGATTCATCAGTACTATTCATCCAAGAACCATGTATTTGGACTCATTAAAAATAAATGAGACCTTGATGTTCCAGATTGAACTATGTGCCTTTAAATATAACTATATCTGAAGAAGACACCTGTAATGTTGATTCCTGATAAAGCATACAAAAAGAGTACGTTATTTAAAATAGCAATGTACAGTACTTGTACTGCATATGCAAGAATTCTCTACTATCAAACTTCCCACATCAGATTTTGCATTTTAATATGTTTGACCTTCATCGCAGAATATTATGCTAGATGCATAGTTTGTGCTGTATGTATAGTTCCACTGTCATACTTACCTAATTACAGCCATTTTCCATGATACATGGTGTGCTTAGGTGAAGGGCATGGCAAACACAAACCATCTACAGAGAATGGAGCAGAATACTAACCATCCTTATAAATCCTGCCTGCCACTACAACACAAATAAACAAACCTAGAGTGCACGTACCTCTAAACCATTCACCCATAAAATACTGACCCAATATTTTATGCTTTCTGCATAGTCGATTTTGACAATTCATTCATTCATTTGCATAAATCCAATACAGAGTCACAGGAAGCTTTGAACTACCTGGCATCACAGGGCACAAGGTGGGGATCAAGACAAGACAAAATGAAAATCCATTTCAGGACACGTGGCCACACATTCACTTACATTGCAACACCTTAGACAGACCAACCGACCTAACAAGTTTTTGGAATGTGAGGGGAAATCAGATTATCTGGGAAGAAAAAGGCAGACATTCGGAGAACACGCAAACATCCACGTAGGCGGAAGCAGTCCAGGGATTAAGTACAGCACTATCCAATGCATAAACGTGCCGTCACGCCTATTACTAACTGCTTGGTGCATAAAATAAACCATAAAGCCATGCAATATCCACAGAAAACTAGTAAAATGAAATATGGTACTTAACATACTTAACCTATGAAAACCTTTTAGTATGGTTCTATAAAGGAATTCCTACAACACCGTTTTTACGCAGAGAGAATTCAAATGCTTTATTTGCCAGCTGATTAAATCAGATCACATTGATTATAGCAATATCACCAGTAACAGTTTCCCACCCCAATGCATGAAGTCAGGTTTAAAAATGCTGGAAGTTAGGAATAAATCAGCAATTACTTGTGTAGGACACCTGAAGGAAGCAGCATTTAAATATAAGCTTGAGTGCATTCACTCCACGTGTATATGCATGTGTGTGTACTTGCAAGAGTTGATGAGCTCAGAGATCACAAATGTGAAACTATAAACACGGAGGGACACTGAAAACTGAGGAGAGCAGGCAGGCTATGTGCAGATGGAGTGTCTTTGGTTTTTTATCTGAAGTCGCTAAGTCTTATGACTTGTTCTAGTAGAAATGCCACTAAAGATTTGAGATATTTTTCATCATCCCTCACCTTTGAGTGGTAACGGCTAACTAAGATCAATGATAGATTTACCAAGTCGATACTTGACACTTAAGTTAATAAAGATCCAGGAGTTTATCTGGTTTCTACTTAGTTTGAAGAAAATTCAACTAGTGGACAAGAACTATATAGCACCCTGAGTCTCCTGTTTTACAGTCCTACTGCACTGTCTGAGCCATATCCTGTATCCAAAATATTAGTTATTAGGTGGCATCTAATCTCAGATTTGCACCAGACCTGCAACAATGCAGTGAACACGAAGGAGGTTAAAATATTTGAGCTATAGTTTATTGTTTCACATAATTAATTACATTAATTACATGTTTAAACCATTTGCACAGAGCATTAGATGTTCTTTTGAGGCATGAATGGAAGGTAGGTATGAAGAGCGTAGTGCTTGACAGTGCCCTGGTATATGTGTCAACAGCCATTAAAAGGTATAAATTCAGAGATGATTACGCATTTTACCAGTACAACCCTGCAGTGTTTACAACACTGTAGTATAGAATACATTATAATCAAAATACATCCTGCTTGGACAAATTGCCATATATATATATATATATATATTAATGAAGGAAATGCTAATTGTAGCAATTTGTAAGCATGACATTTTATTTTACACATTTATTATTTACACACACATACACATGAAGCAGTCTGGAGTCTTTGGATTACATAGTGCATATCTTGTGGTTAAAGATTTATAGTTGGTGATTAGCCAGTTTGTTAGCAATTGGGTTGGAAAGTAGATTTTAATAAATGCCAATATATTTGAAATATTTACATCGATTTGTATTTGTAGGTTTTCTGGTAAATGCACCTAAAAAAGGGATATTTACTGGTATTTACAGAGCAGGCGAGTCCTGAGTATTGAGTAATCTTCCATGCTTGTAATAGAATTGTCCCATCATTTGCTTACTATTAATTTTTCAGCATTTTTAGATGAATAAGTATGTTGTCACATGCAGTAGTTTTATTCAACAAATGTATTTGTTATGATAGCAGGTGGTGTTTTTTATTAAGGACCCAGTATGCGGGATAGGTGTACCCCACGACGTATAATAAGAATGGGGAAATAATGAGAAATAA
>JAUZSU010184146.1:0-12403 GCA_034780255.1 Parotocinclus maculicauda
TATATATATTGCATATTCCTAAAATATTGTAGACTTTACAGGTGTTTACAAATGTCTTGAATGCAAAATGAATACAAAAGTACGAATGAAAAAAATAGTAAGGACTTGTAAAATTCACTATCTGTAAAACCTATTTACTTAATTAAGATAAAACATAAAATATATCAGTAAAACAATGCATGCTTGCTAACATCTTGAATTGCATGACTTAATAACAGAATATGTTGATTTAATGGTTTAATTGAGCTGTAGTGTTTTAATATGTTGTCTGCAGATCCTTTATATAGAATGTCTATCTTTTATGCAAGTAATGTAAGAATACTTAAGGCAAGATTATACCCAGACTCCACTGCATCATGGCTGCTGGTTCATTAACTTCTGTGTCAGCCATCACTAGGGGAATGAATGGGCTGTGTTGGAATACATAAATCTTAAAATACATCACTCTCTGTCAGGGCACAGAGTCCAATTCTTTTATAAACTGTCTTAATCCTCTACCCTCAGTGGTGAATTAAATCATTTTTCTTGAGCCCAAACTGATTTTCAAGAGTTTAAAGCAAGCACATTTAAAATCACATAGATAAGTGACACAAGGTCAAGCTAAGCCTATTTTGATTTGGACTCTTAGCTTCTATACTAAACTGGGGCATCATGTCCCAGTGGACAAATATCAATTGTATATACATATTTGTATACCAATTGCTCAATATATAAATGTAATTAAATATATATGTGTTAAACACTGTTGACCATTTTACTGTATATACATTATATATATATATATATTATATACAAACAAAAAAAGATATATATCTTTTTTTGTTTGTGAGGCTAATAAACAGTGTAATCTAATAGACTTGACTGAAATATAATTTATTTGTGGGAAGCATGGCAGCACTGCTGCCTCCCTGCAAGAAGGTATTGGGTTCAATCTCAGGGTGGAGCGGCCTGGGTCCTTTTTGTGTGGAGTCTGCATGAGTTTACTCCGGGTGCTCCGGTTTTCTCCCACAGTAAAAAGGCATGCGTGTTAGGTTAATTGTCTCTAAAGTGGCCCTTAGTCTGTGCCTGTGCACAACGGTGGATTGGCTCCCTATTTAGGGTTGTTCCTGCCCTTGTACATGGATGGATATTTGTATTTGTACACTTCATAATACCATGGGAAATATATGTGCATTCATTAAGGTGATTGTTAGGGTTAGGTTTATGTAACATCAGTCTCTATTTGTATGAAACACTGATAAAAACTGCTTATTAATTATTAACCCACAAAATTAACTTCCTTTTCTGCACTATATGGAGACAAAATACGTAGACATTTCTACAATGCATTTGGAAACTCTTTCACGTTTTTCACTTTTTTTTTTATATCCAGTCCTTGAGTTTTCCCCCATCAAACTGCACTTAATGGCCCATAATGACAAGATTAAAACAGAATTTCACTTATTTTTTGCACATTTATTCAAAAGGAAAAACTAAAATTTGTTCTTAAAAAAACCTTAAATATGACATTTGAAATTTAGGTAAAGAGGTCACACATTTATCTTGGTAATCTTTGAGATGTTTTGACACCTTGGTTATGGTCAAACTGTGATAAATGCATTTGATTGGACATTATTTGAATACCCACACCCGTATATTTAAGGACTCACAGCTAACAATGCATAAGAGGAAAAACCTAGGAGAAATGGACTGCCTGTAGAGCTCAGAGATAGGATTGTGTGGAGGCACAGATCTGGAAAAGGCCTCAAAAGTTGGTTGCACTGAAAGTTCTCAAGAGCAGATGCCTTTATACTATTTCAGTAGAGGGGCTTGTCAAGACAGATGACCAAGAACCCAATGGCCAAACTGTCTGAGCTTCAAAGATTATGTGTGCAGGGACAAACTTCCAAAAGTTCAATCAACACTGCAAGACTCTACCAATCTAGGCTTTATAGCAGTCCTTTTTGGACTCAATTCTAAGTGTCTTGTCTGGAGGAGCCTCATTACCTGCATAATATATCCCTGCAGTAAAGCATGGTGGTGGCAGCATCATGTTGTGGTGGTCTTTCAGTGGCTGGCCTGGGCAGGGAGACTAAAGGCTACAGAGGAAAGTGTCTAAATACTTATGTTGCAATATTTTCATTTTTCTTTTTCACACAACATAAAATGTGAAAAAATTGAATAGGTCTGAATGCATAATTAGTAATCCCACTCACTCACAAGTCATGGAGTCTAGGAACCAGTAGCAGGAGCAATGGGTAGTATTAAACAAATGAATGATATAATAAAATGCAATATGACACCTTTATTTGTTTCCATCTCTCCAACTAGTTTGTTTGTCAAATATCTGCTTTGTATTTTTCTAAAACCTTCCTGCGTGCATAAATACATTACTTGGCTGTCTTGGGAGTCCAAGCCGTAACTCCATAAGACACATTGTAGATGATGTAGAGTGACCACTAGGAAAATTTATTTTAACTGCAATAGTAGTAATCTTCACAGCACACCATAACAGGTGGTGCCAAAACTGCCAATCAGGAAGAAAAGTTTCCTCAAATCATTTCTTCTAAACGGAATGCCTGACTTGTACATACTCACAAGCAAATAAGGGAGCTGCATTTTTTCAGGATAAATAGCACTATTACGTTAACATATTTTAATCAGTTTCAATTAATCAGTCTACAATGAGGGTTTATGAGCTACTTGGAGTCCTAAAATGTTTTTGCCTCCAATTTCTTCTAACATCATAATAATCACTGCTACATTTTGAAGAGAGGGGTGTGTAGCAATGCTAGGCTCATGTGAACAGAATTCTATAGAGTACTGTGAAAAAGTCTTAAGCCATCATTGGATTTATTTTATTAGCAATGGTATAATGACCATATTTTATGATATTGTCGATGACTGGATACATTTTTAAACTTGGATTTGTCACTGTGTTATGGTATATCTAATCTAATGGTGTACTACAACTTTGGCACAGTACTGTACATTTTTAACATTTTAGTGTTTTATGCATCTATCCACACTTAGTAACAGTGCTGCAAATCTCTATTAACATACACTCTCCAACATGTGAGTCAGGTTTAAAAAATCAGCAACGGGGTGCAGTGTTCTATCTTTTACAAAATTGTTCTCTGGAGTCCCATAAGGTGTATAAAATTATAGGAGCGAGAAGAGCTTTTTTAGCCATTAGGAAAAAGAAGATAGAAAACATCCAATTTCAAATGCATTTCCAAATGCAATAAAATCCTTCTTCATGCTGTTAAAGGAGAAAGGGCTAACGCATCCTCCCTGTTTGTATGTAATCAGGAATCCATGCAGGTGGTTTAACAAGCAGTTGAAGAAGTACAAGGTTCAAGGAGAAATTGAGCTTTAGACATTTTGAAGAAACATGACCAGTGCTTAGCTCACATATTATGGGTACTATACAAGGCTCTACACTGGATGAGGGTAAGGTGAGCAAAGGCCAAAGAAAAAAATCCTTAAATTCTCTCAGTTGGTTCAAATGGCTACTGACTAAGCGAAAATGTGAGTTAATTACAAGCAAGTAAGCTCTTCAGAGCTGATAGAATGATAGAATTGATAGAAAGCTAAGAATGTTGATATGATTAAGGTAGTAGATTTGTAATACTGTTAAAGTCAAAATAATTTCTATATAACTTTTCAAACTGACCTTTCCATCAAATCAGCTTTATAAATGTATATTAACTTTTATTATTTAAGCCCAAGTCCAAATTGAGCAAGGCTAGGTGCACAGCAAGGAAAATGAAAACTCCCTTAAAGTTAATGGGAACAAACCTTGGGAGGACCAATACAATATTGGTATTAAATACCATTCTTATTTGAGGTGCACAGAGCTTCACTTACAGTTACTTCTAAAAGTAAGTTTGAAATTCTTGCCTGGACCGCTACCACTGCCTTCTTTGCTTCATGTTGTTCACCGCCCATAGGCTTCATGTCTAATAAATGTTAATGTACCATCTCTTAAAACGCTATTTAAGCAATACAATACCAATAAGGAGAATCTAGTTTAAAATTTTTCCATTTTTATTTTTTTTCAGTAAAGCTATTCTATTCACAGAATGACCCATAAAGTTTCTTCTTACAAATACAACCTTGCATGTCAGATGCTCTGACAGAAAAGTACAAAGACAAATTTCTTCCTTAATCCTTAACAATGTGTCTTATATTAGACATGAAATGGCAAAACCTCCACCCAATTATGTTCACTCAATGTATTATTCAGGAATAGTTCAGATAAATTGGATAGTATATGTTATTTTCTAAGTAGTGCTCTAGGTAGGAAATATGTGTCATTTCAGACAATCCTCTTCTCAAGCATCAGACTGAATTAACTGGCCTACTTGCACCTGACATAAAGTTTACGTTTTTTACTTGTTAAATCTTTAATTATCATGGACATTTACACTTACTTTCCTGTTTGTGACTTGTTTTGGATGTAGCTGCTTTCTTATCTTTTAGCAGTGTGCAAGACTGGACTGCTTCAGCTTACTGTCACCCCTGCTTTCATCTGAATATAGTGAGGAATATCTGAATTTTTAGGTAATGGTTTGGGGTTTTGATAGTATTCTATTGGATTCAGATCCAGTGTCTGGAAAGGCCACTGTAGAACACTAAGCACATAGTCATGTCCATGATCCAGTTTGAGACAATTTTTGTTTAATGACATGGCGCATTATCATTTTGGAAGTAGCCATTATATTGTGTAAGACATAATTTGAAGGGATACACATAGTCAGCAATTGATCATTGTGCCAAGAAAGCAATCTCCACACCATTATACCACCATGTCCATTTTGTAATGTTGACACAGGAAAGGTTAGATCCATTCTGAGCCTACCATTTTCGTGTCTCAGCATATATTGAGATAAAGAGTAACAGATATCTAAAATGGGTATAAAAAGATCTGAAGTGATCTGAAAAGATTAGATTTAATGGTTGTGAACCATAGGAAGTAAATCAAATATCTTTTTTATCTTTAAACTTAAAGGGTAAAGACAAATTGTTTATTTGAGTTTAGGTTTGTTTTGGTTTGTTGGTTTTTCCTTTTGCTTTCCAGTGATTACACTACTTTTTCCACAGATATTAATGTGGCACAGCAATAGAGCACAAAGGGTATAAAAACTATTAGCTGTTGTGGCTGATGCAATAAACCTGGCTTGAATAATGGAGTCTAAATGCAGATTAATCTTTGGGCTCATTCTACTGAGGCCATCATCAGCATTTTTTAGTTCAATTCAGCGCGATTTAACCCCAGACAACAGTAATTAGCCGTACAACAACATACTACAAGGCTGGGGCAGGTGTGGAAGCCAATGTCAGAGTGATTCGGAGGCCAGCAGGGTATTAACTAAAACAAAATATTTAATACAGCTTCTGCTTTTACATGGTTTTCCTGATAACACCCCTATTAACGATTTTGTTTGAAGTGACGTTGATGAAGTTTAAACATTGATCTTTTTAGGTTAAATGAAAAATGACTACTGTTAAGAAATCCCATGGATCCATTTTCTATTTTTGTAATTTTCCATTCGCATAGTTTGCCTCTATTTAATCAGCAGTCTATAGAGAGGCTTAATTAGCTGCAGTAACTGGTGCATGCCTGGATTATGTCTTTTGGAGAAATAACACATTTGGTCTCATTTGGAGCAGCTTAAGGAAACAACAAGCCTCACTGACCATTAAGCACTCACTGAAACAGAGCAGGTTCTGCTGTGGTTATACAGCGTTGCAAAAAATCCATTGAGCAGAGGGAGCTGCTGTCTCTCTTACTTACCACTGCATGTACTGTAGAGTTCCATGGAAATACCATACCAAATCCCAAATCAGAAAAAAAAAGTTGGGAGACTATGCAAATGGCACAAGATGAAAAATACATTTATTTCTTGAATTAACTTAGATTTTTGCTGCGTGCATAATGCACATTTTATAAATTTGTTACATGTTTTGTCTGGTCAACTTCATTTAATTTGTAAATATGACAATGATATTAATATTGTTGCAGACACATAATATACATATTTCAGGCCTGCAACACATTCAAGAGAAGATAAAAAAGCATTTACCACTTTATGTTGCCATTCCTTCCCAAAAATGTCTCACAAAAAGACATTTTGGCACAGAGGATACCAATTGATAATATTTCAGGTGTTATTTTGTTACATTTTTCCTGCAAACACACATACTAAGGTGTGCAGTAGTACAGGATTGTTAATGTCACTTTTTTTGTATAAACATTCTCCACAAATCTGGGACAGGTCAGGACTGCAAGCATTAATACATTTATTTGTAATATGTGCAGCATGTGGTTTTGCTTCTTAGGGATGCATGAACATTACTGGAAAATATGCTGTCTCGGTAGCCATCTTGCTCATTTCTGAGTGTTCATTTCTGCTTATTTGCTACCATCACAGAAGAATAAATGGCCTTTTGGACTTGTTGCTTGTAACAGTCTAGACTCTTTTTCATCTTTGGTCAGGAGCACATGGATGCTTGTCCTCATCACACTATTGCCTGTTCTCTGCACTTTTCACTACAGTGTATCTCTCCACTTGACATTGCATCACTTGAAAACAATTGTTGCAGTTCCCAATCCCAGTAAATGCAGATGGCAATGTTGCTTTGGTGGTCACTCTCTGTGTTGAGGTTAGCTGAGAATGTCTGGCTAGACTGAGTTAGCCAAGACACTGGCTCATGGTAAATAACTTACACAGGTGTGTGTGTTTTTTAAGTTACATATATATATAAGTGAGTACACCCATAATTGAAAATGGCCAAATTGTGTCCAAAGTGTCAGTAATTTGTATGGCCACCATTATTTTTCAGCACTGGCTTAACTCTTTTGAGATTCACTCAAGCTCCACTGGAACCCACTTCCATTCCTCCGTAATGACACCACGGAGCTGGTGAATGTTAGAGACCTTGCACTCTTCCTCCTTCACCAACAGGTGCTTAATAGGGTTTAGTTCTGGAGACATGCTTGACCTTTACCCTCAGTTTCTTTAGCAAGGCAGTGGTCATCTTGTAGGTGTGTTTGGGGTCTTATCGTGTTGCAATACTGCCCTGCAGACCAGTTTCTGAAGGGAGGGGATCATGCTCAACTAACAAACAGCAGTCTTATCAGATCTTGTGAACATGCTGAGAGGCTCTGAGACCGCACTGCCAAGTCACACAATGGAGAGGGCTAGTGGTTCAACAGCAGAAATGCTGGTAAAATTACCCAGCCTGGGTCCCATGGTCTCTTAATTAAGTGCCAATTGGAATGACTTCTGCGCACAAGAAAATTAGTTGAGTTTTCACTATCATTTGCTAACAATACAGGGTTGTACAGGATAATCAATTTTAGTCTTGGCCTAGAGTCATAAAGTCATCAAGCTTCTAATTAACACAGCTTTTGAACTGAGCCTGTTGGTCAATGCTTCATTACTGTTCGACCATGATTGTATGGTCTCATTGGAGAAATGTAATTTCTTACATGATATGGGAACGCAGTCATTCACATTTAAAGGGCTCCCTGTGCCTGTCATCTGGCACTTAACTATGACATGTAGCCTTCCATGGCAATCAACAGAGCAAGTCTTTAGTGTTTATTTAAATGCAGCTGGACACAAATAAACGGCACACGATTTTAATTAATCGCTGGGGATTTTGCAGTAAAGGCTCTGTAGCATCTTTCTTGCCATCATGGATTACTGTTAAGGTCTGACAGTGTCTCCTAGCTTCCTGTTTAGTCCTCAGAAGTCATTTGTCAGTCTATTCAGCTGCTTCACATGACTGTAGCAGCTTCACATGACTGTAGTGCCAGAGATCTTACTCAATGCTTTTTTTCCACTTTCTCTGTTTTCTCAGCGAAGAAGAAATATGCCATTTTAGTCTTCCACTACAATTAATAATGTCAGAAGACAAATGCTACATTAGTTTTAAAATGGACAGTGCATTTGTCAGGGGCTCCATGTTGTTTTTTTCATCCACAGTTGTGTTTATTTGTGTTTATTTGAACTTTCTCATGCTTTGTTCACCCTTAACCAGCTCTAAAATGTCCTGTTTTTAGCAGTACTGTTTTTATGTCCTACTGTTGTTGTCTTCATGACCACATGGAATGATGAAGATACACAGCACTGATTTGACACAATTATCACTACATTAGTCACTTTTAAATTACATTAGCACAAACTCCCAACAGCATATTTCCATAGTAGCATTCCGAATTTGACGAACACACAGTGAGCATTCATTCAGTATCAATTAATAAGGGCTGCATGTTTGAAAAGGGATAAAACAATAAAGAGATTTTGCTGTTGTGTCTGTGCTGCTAAGCAAATTTGTGCGTAATGTGCTTAATTCTATGAATAAAGTGCTTAATAATATGTGTATTAAGAGCTGCTTATTAGGCTATTAAAGGGCCATCTATGTTACATACATGTATCAAACCTAAAGACAGAAAAACAGTTATCAACTATACTGTTGATATGTCATATATTTATTTATTTATACACAAGGTGAGTCAGAAGTTACAGGACATGTCACATAATTTTCCCATAGGCTGCTAAACCAATGTTGAAGTTTCTTCACCGGTAAGTGTCTTCAGTCGACCACTATGTGGCTTGTCATCCACAATGCTGGTTTCTCGGAATTTGCCAATGAGGGATGTTACTGGGCTGTGTGAAATTAGTGATCTTACTAAGTGTCAATTGTTGAGGTTTGATGATACGGCAGCTGCATTCCCTGGACATCAAAATCATCAGTTCCAACTTCAGTTACCTGTGACGAAAAACAAAAGCTTTATATTTTTGTGTTGTATTATGGCAATTTATTTCTGAGACAATCCTCTGGAATTATCTTCTTTGATATGCTACATGACCACCTTTCCATTGGAAAAACTTGCCCTTGACCCAATATGGCGGCTTTCAATATGGCGGCCATAATCCAGGCATAGCCTAAAAGATAGGCCCCCCTCACCCATTACTTGCTGGTGTATTCAGATATGGCTTTGGCTTTTGATTCACCCTGTATATTTAAATCAGTTTTAGTACTTACTAAAACTTGGATATCTGTATGTACATACAAGACATGAATAAGGGATTTACATTATAGCTCTTTTAAAACAAAAATGGTCTATTGGTGGATGAAATAAAAAAAATAACAATGATTTGTTTTGCCATATGGCAAATGAGAAATTTTCTTGTAGCAGTAATATCTTAATGGATGGCTATTGCTTTCATTTTTTTGGTAGACAGCTACTAAAGGGATGGATGTGCATTTAGCATCCAGGACACTTTTTTTGTATCATTTTGTGTGTGCTTGGTGAATAGTGTATATGCGATAGAAGATCTCTTATGACAAACATGCTAAACGACATCGGCAGGTTGTATCACACAACTGTAGTGGTAATTTATGTTTGTAGTCTATCCCCCCACCTTTAGGAATACTCTCTTCGTTGCCATCCCTTTCGCTGGTTCACAAAGTTTTATTAACTTGTCCTAGTGAGATAATACGGCAAGTTGGTCCTAATAATTAATATTAATATTTTTTTTTATTTATATTTGAGTTTTGACCCCGTCAATGATTTTCTCAATTTTACGGTCTAATTACATTCTAGAACTTTAGGATTATGATATAAAAATCTTTGACTATGTCTTTGGCATAGAGGCTGTATTCATTTTGTATAGAGCATAGAGCCACTAAGATGCACAATCAGCCTACGGGCCAATAAAAGGCTCATACAAGCAAATGTTATTAAAATTCACAGTAGAGTCAGTTATTGGAACTAAACATATATTAAACCTCCTGTTTGGTGAGTGAATTGTGATGGTTTTATTGGACAGGAATATGAGTAAAGAAGATACATTTATATTCCTCATAATGGCTAGTTCATAATAACTTTAATGCATCTTTCATTTCTTGTGGGAGCCAGCTTGTGGAGTTGTTGGAATAAATTTATTGACAAGGCACAGCTTTATATTGCTATGATATGAGCTTCGCTTCTGTAATGACTCACATTTAAAACCCAATTACAGGCAAGCATTAGTCACAATATAGGGAGCATATCATTGATGGCACTGCCATCAATTGCTTGAGCAGAACTATTGCACTGTTTATAGTTTTTATTCCCCTTTTTGATATGTCTAATATGCATCAGGGTTGTCTGTAATAAATTATTTCTGAATAATACACACAATTCCTCATGGCTTTGTAGTTCTGTTATATATGTGAGGGACAAAAAGAGACTCTTCCAGCAAAAATGACAAAGTAGAGACTGAGATATAAGATAGATGAAAAATGACCAAGTTATGACTTCTTAAACTTCTGATATTTGCGTACCATCATTGGATAGGTTTTTTGGACTAAATTGATTCATTCAACATGCATAACTTTGCCATCATTTAGATATATGACGTCGAAAGTTGAAGTTTATGGGGCAGGTTTTGGTGCTTTTACAATGGGGAAGTCATTCAAAACAAATAGCAAACTGTGTAAATTTTTTCTGCTTTTCATCATTTTTGGGCTTTATTTCTGAAATAATACTTCTCAATACACCTTTTAGATGGAATGTTAAGGATTTTTTGGGAGAAGTGATAGTTAAGTGTCTTATTTATTCATTAAATGAATGTAGGGGACTTTCCCTTTAATATATCAGGCGCAGGCACTTCTCGCCGGGGCAGGTGTTGAGCTGTGGCTGGTTGATGCTGAGGGGTATCTGCGTTTTGTTTCAGAAATGAAAAGCGCATGCTTTACCAAAGCCCCTCACATATTTCTCCCTCTCATATATTCAGGGCTTGTTTTTGCTGTTATTTATTAGATGTATCCACAGCAAAGTTATAAATAATAAAATGAAAAGAATGACAACAATTAAAAAAAACTACATTCATTTGCGACATTGCTACATCTTGGGACCTGTGAGTTACCAACGATCAATAATTAACCCACACATTAAATACATTGCGTTACATTGTGTTAAACATGGTAATTCCACTTGAGTTATATTTTGTCTTGGTGGAGAAAATGAATAATTTTGAATAGAGCCAATTTGTATCTGCCGGGCACACACACTCTCTTTCAAAGCTGTCCATTAATACTGAGCCAAGAAATTCAATGGGGTTTTTCTTTTTGCAGCCATAGGATCAAATAAGCCAGCACATGTAGGTGAACAAAGTTCAATTTACAGTTTCAAGGCTTAGTTAAATGAATAACTGTGTAAGTTTTACAGAGTCATAAAATCAGTGAAGCAGTGAGTTCTCAAATGGAATGTGTGTTGTAAGGTGAATTTTTGTGTGCATTTCAGTGCCAAACCAATGCTGAAATAGCTATTTCCTTCATTGCTGCATTTAACATATTGATGTAGTTAACAAAATGCTTCTTGATTCCCAGTATTTACCACAGCTTTGGCTCCAACATGAACTTAATTGACACAGTGGAGTTAGTGGTAATAACCATGTTTGGGACTTTGTCTTAATGCATTTTGTTGTTATACAAGTGATACTGGGTTAGTATGTGAAATGCAATTAAAAAACAAAAGATAGTCACTATAAATGTGATTTTTTTTTTACTTTTTAAATTTATTACATTTAAACAGTACAAATATTTTTATGTTTAAATTAAATTTCCAATTTAAAAAACTAAAATTTAATTCTGAATTTGATGCCAATTCTTACCACTGTATTACATCGCCTCTTAACAACTTTCTGTATTGTCAATGAGTGTTCCCATTTTTGCTTGATATACAAGTTTGGGTGCACATCATTCTCCATTGTAATATTTTGTGCTGGACCTTAATGTGATGCAAGTCAATACAAATTGTTATTGTACAGATTCTCTGATTTTAAAGCCATGCTGTGTTGACATGTGTAGAATGTGACATTATGCTGTTTTGTAGAAATAAAGAAAGACGTACCTGAAAAATAAGTTGTATTTGTAGCATATTTTCCCCCAAATCTGTATGTACCCTTCTGTGTTAGTTTTGCCAGCACAGATGTGCAAATTACCAATGCCTTGGGCACTAACGCACCCCATACCATGGCAGGTGTTGGATTCTGAATTTTGGGCTGGTATAACACTTACGCTGATCCAGTTTCCATTGTTTCATAAAAATAGTCAATGTATTAAAAAAATAGTACTGTCAGTCCATCTAGAATAACCCTCAACCACTGGTCTTTGTGACCATAGTAGAATCTTCTTACATGGCATTGTGTACATCCCACAGTGTGCTGTTATAATTTTTGTAAGCAGTGTAATTAAACATCTGGTTTGTTTAAGTTTTCAGCTTATTTAGAACAGCACCATTATAAACTTGCCCCAACGCAACCAATCACTTTCCAGAACATGAACCAGACTAAATGGCACCCACTTGACATCAGTTGATGTGGTTTAGATTACTTCAGAAAAAAAAAAAAAAAAACCGCTG
>JAUZSU010184157.1:0-12402 GCA_034780255.1 Parotocinclus maculicauda
CTTGTTGGAAGGTGAACCTTCGGCCCAGTCTGAGGTCCTGAGCACTCTGGAAGAGGTTTTCTTCCAGGATATGTCTGCACTTGGCCGCATTTATCTTTCCTTCAATTGCAACCAGTCGTCCTGTCCCTGCAGCTTAAAAACACCCCCATAGCATGAGGCTGCCACCACCATGTTTTACTGTTGTGATTGTATAGGCAGGTGATAAGCAGTGCCTGGTTTTCTCTATACATACCAATTAGAATTAACGCCAAAAAGTTAAATCTTCGTCTCATCAGACCAGATAATCTTATTTCTCATAGTCTGGGAGTCTTTCATGTGTTTTTTGGCAAACTCTATGCAGGCTTTAAGCTCCGTCAGGCCACTCTGCCATTAAGCCCTGACTGCTGGAGGTTCTGCAGTGATAGTTGACTTTACTTTGTGGAATCTCCCTACTGCATCTCTGGAGCCACAGTGATATTTGGGTTCTTCTTTAGCTCTCTCATCAATGCTCTTCTCCCACAATTGCTTAGTTTGGCTGGATGGCCAGGTCTAGGAAGAGTTCTGGTAGTCCCAAACTTCCTCCATTTAAGGATTATGGAGGCTACTGTGCTCTTAGGAACCTTAAGTGCTGCAGATATATGTAATATAATAGTATATAATGTTCAAATGGATATACTTTATTGTTTTTTGCAAATATTTACTCATTTTGAAATTTAATGCCTGCAACATGTTCCAAAAAGTTGGGAGAGGGGCATGTTACATCACCTTTCCTTTTAACAACACTCAATAAGAATTTGTGAACTGAGGACACTAATTGTTGAAGCTTTGTTCATATAATTATTTCCCATTCTTGCTTGATGTACAACTTCAGTTGCTCAACGGTCTCTGTTGTCATATTTGGCACTTCATAATGTGCCACACATTTTCAATGGGAGACGGAGCTGGACTGCAGGCAGGCCTGTCTAGTACTGCCACTCTCTTTGTACGAAGTCTTTCTGTTGTAACACATGTAGAATGTGGCTTGGCATTGTCTTGCTGAAATAATCAGGGACATCCCTGAAAAAGATGTTGCTTGGATGGCAGCATATGTTGCTGCAAAACCTGTTTGTACCTTTCAGCATTAATGGTGCCATCACATGTGAGCAAGTTACCCATGATTTCCAAAAACAATTTGAAATGTGAACACTTTTATACTTTTATACTTTGCGTCAGTCCATCTCAGATGAGCCGTGCAGTGTTTCTGGATGTTGTTAATATATGGATTTAACTTTGCATGGTATAGTGTTTCTGAGCCCATGTGGTAATATCCGTTACAGAATGATGACTGTTTTTTTTGACGCCTGTGGAATCAAAGGTCACAGGCATTCAATGTTGGTTTTTGGCCTTACTTGCAGAGATTTCTCCAGATTCGCTGAATCTTTTGATGATATTATGGACTGTAGATTATGAAATCCAAAAATTCCTTGCAATTGCACAATGAGAAACATTGTTCTTAAACTGTTGGATTAATTTCTCATGCAGTTGTTCAGAAAGTGGTGAACCTCGCCCATCCTTGCTTTTGAATAATTGAACCTTTAATGGATGGTCTCTTTATACCCAATCATGACACTCCTCCAATTTCCAATTAACCTGTTCAACTGTGTAATGTTTCAAACAGGTGTTTTTGAGCATTTCTCAATTTTCCCAAATTTTTTGGAAAGTTGCGGGCATCAAATTCAAAACTTGTGAACATTTACAAAAAAACAATAAGGTTTATCTGATTGAACATTAAATATCTTGTCTTTGTACCGTATTCTATTAAATATGTATTTAAAAGGATTTGCAAATCATCGTATTCAGTTTTTATTTATGTTTTACACAATGTCCCAACTTCATTGGAATTGGATATGTACTTAAATGTTTCTGTAAGAGCACATTTCACATAAATACAAAAATCATAGACAACATATCATGTCAACAACCTCTAGTTTATCAAGTAAACACAACATTCTTTTAGTCTTTTGATTATATTATGGACGGAAGATGATTAAATCCCTTAATTCTGATGAGAAACCTTAAACTGTTGGACTATTTGCTCATGCAGTTGTTCACAAAGTGCTGAACCTCACTCAACCCTTGATTGTGAACGATTGAGCCTTTTGGAGATGCTCCCTGTATTCCCAATCAAGATACTCACCTTTGGAATGTTCCAAACAGCTGTTTTTGAGCATCCCTCAAATTTCCCAGTCTTTTGTTGCCCCTGTCCCAACTTTTTTGGAACATGTTGCAGGCATCAAATTCCAAATGAGTGAATATTTGCAAAACAATAAACTGGACTTATGAAGATACCTGGAGGAGCATGCTTGGGAAGATCAGTTTCTCTGATTTGAACCTGTGTGATGAAATATTGTTAGACTTTTATATCAGTCATTGACTGCCAATAACAAACACCATATGTCTGCTCATAAGAGCATCCTGATAAAAGATCAACAGTTGATTTGTGACATTGACATTTGACTTGAGGTTATTTGTTCTGGACACTTAGAGGGAAAGTGCCAGAGCAGTCAACCAATCAGCACTTGGTAATTAATTTGATTTGGCACACAAGACATCAACCTGTTGTTCCTGGCAATTTCTGGAGGATTTGGCTGGGGCTTCGGGGTGAGACTAATTTAATTTTCAACTCTGAATGGACTTCTCCTTTGAGCTGAGTTAGGTTGACAAGACAGAAGTCTGACACTTGGTCTGAATGGACTTCGTTCAAGTCCTCACTTGCAGAAGTGTCTGCAAGAAGCTCTGGGCAGAAGGCAGTATGCTCCCCATATTAGAGAAACCCAAGGACATGCTGGTGGGTTGCAGTTGCAGTTTGAGTTTGGGGAGGGTAAGAAATAAAATGGATGGTGTTTAAGGTGTTCTGGCAAACTGTTTGAAACAAGTGGTTGTTTACCTCTACTGGGGATAATCTTGACCAGTGGAAGGAACATTTTGATAAACTTAATAACCTGGTGGACATACCCTCCTCTCAAACAATAGTGCCAGGCATTTCTGGTGGGTTGGAGTTCATCATGGTGTTCGTATAGAATAGCACTATGGCATTTAGAAACCTTCATAGTGGTAATTGTATGGGTGTTGATGGTGTTGAAGACCAATGACAATGAAGGCATTAAATTAAGGTTGGGTTGAATGGTTAACAAACCTAATCAATGTTGTAAATCTGGAGTTGTTACTTTTGACTGGCAAACTGGGTTAGCTGGTTTCAAAAAAGATAATGGGGCCTATCCTGTTTATAGGGCAGGCTGCTGGGCAATGCCAATGACAGGGTGCTAGAGCAGAGGTTGCATCTTATCAATCGGAGGATTTAGAAGGAACAATGCAGGCTCCCCCCAGACTGTGACTAGGCCTTTTCACATTCATAGCTTTATGATGGGTTTTGGCAGTATGCTAACCCAATGTATATTTGCTTTATTGATTTAGAGAAAGCATATGATTGTGTACCTCATCACACTGCAGGAACAAGGTGTCACTACTTTGGAAAATCTGATCTTTGTATGACTGTAACAAATATTTCATCCACATACTCTATGTTAAATCGAAGCCAATCAAAGTGGGGGTTGGACTCCCCCTCAGCTGCATCTTATCTAAACTTCTGTTTGTAATGTTCATGGACAAGATATTAAGACACAGCCAAGACTGGAATTGGGTCTCTGTCTCTGTCTTTGCAGATGGTGTTGTCCTTTTAGCATCAACCTAGGTGGTCTTTTGACATATATTTAAGTACTTTACTGCTAAGTGTGAAGTGGCAGAGATAATAATCAGCAATGAGACCATTGTAGTAGGAGTTCAAGTACCTCCAGTTCTTGTTCATGAGTGAAAGAGAGAAGAGAGTATAAGAGGGACAAGGGTGCAGTCTTACAATTTTGTGGAGGTGAAACAGGAAACACATTCTCTATTTAACAGTTTATATTTACAGTGTATAATCTTCAGCTATGGTCATAAACTTTGTGGTAGTGACTAAAAGTGTAAGCTCATGGGTAAAAGCATCGGAAAGTAGGTTCCTACACATTTCTTTTGGTCTTAATCTTTATTACATGATAGGTTTGTCAATCTAAGGGAAACTGAAAGTAGCGCCTCTGCTCCTTAGTTCAGCTGGTCTGAGCATCTCAAAAGATTGTCAATGGTCAACATCCAGTGGAGCTGTTAGAGACACAAGAACAGAGACATCTGGACTTACCTACTCCTACCTACTTACCTACTTACCTATGCAGCCCGCGTCAGGAAAACGGGATAGATGCTGATACTGTAGTGGTGTGATTGTCATTTAATATTAAGTAGGTTAACATTAGTAACAGGTAAAACATTATGTAAATTTTTAATATGCAAGCGCATAGAACATTTTACAAATAATATTATTTATGCATATTCAGTTTTAGATTTACAGTTTTTTATTTACTGTTTAGGGGCGGTACCAGTGCTGCAGTTTTTTCAGGGAAAGTAATACAGTATGTGTGTTCTTCATTTTTTCCAGGCTTAAACTAGACTCAGTGGGGGAGAGGTGAGGGGTGGGGATTAGAGCCATCATTTATAGATTGGACAGTATCAAAGAGCCATGCATGTCCGTTTGCTCCATGTCTCTCTTCCTCTTGCTCCTTTAAAATGCTTCAGCCATATGAGGCACATTAGAGTAATTGAGGAGCAATGGGAACAGGTGTGAGGTGATATCTCTTTCTTCTTTTGCTTGCTATTCTGCTTGCATATTTTCTCTGTCTCTCTGTTTTTTTCTCTTCTCACAAGTTTAAGAAATTCACTTTTTAGCTCTGTCTGATGTTTAATTGTTTTGTTTTTTATTGCTTTATCCATGATATGAATTTATTTTTCTTTCATTTCAGTGAACAGCCAAGCAAGCTAGAACAAAGAGATCAATTAGCCCCTTTCAAGTGAGATCAAAGCAGTTTGGCCCCATGTCCAGACATTTACACAAAGTGCGCACCAATTAAATCAGTAGGGGATTCTGCCCCCTCCATCTTGTGGATACATACCAGCATTAAACACAGTTCTTTTGTTTATGTATTACTTAACACACTACCACAAAGGTTCTTACTGTTTTAAGGCAGACATTTATTTTTTCCCTCCATTATGTAAATATGCTAAATATGAGCTTGCCCTTTGAAGATCACTAACCCTGTATGGTGAACAGAAGAATATGGGTATGGAGGGAAGAAGGGAGAGAAGGAGGAGGAAAAAAAAACATTAACTCTCAGGCCACAGACAGGTGCAGTGACCCCGTCCACCTCTGGAGGTGCCACTTGCAGTTTACTGGACATTTATGGTTAGCCAGTGCTTTTTAACTTGGCCACCTGGATGTAATAAGCATATAGCTCATGAGCGCCATTCTCTGTTCCTCCATAGAAAACTTTTGGCAACTCCCAAGTGTACCAGGCCCCAGTTAAGATGTTTATGATGTTTAAAGTGGCCCAAAGGGAATATACTGACAGGTACACAGGATTTGGTAGAAGAAGTTTGTTCTTTCCTCTCCATAACACTAATCCTCCTTCATTGTTGAAAAACTCATTAAGTGGAGTACTTTGAATTAATTTTAATGTCATCATAATGTATATTTTTCTTGATGCTACCTGATGAGCATTCAGTTCCATTAAGCTGCATTCTGACCAAAAAAATTACAAATTGCAAATGGATTAAACACTCTGATTAATCTTTGATGTTTTATTTTATAATGTATAAAGCTTAACCAGTGTAGGATGTAGTACATGGGTGTGTTTAAGCATGAAATTAAAGACTCTTTTGTACCACTATTTATTAATTGAGTAAAATTAAATGTTTGAGTAAAACAGTCGGTCAGAACCCTTTTACTGACCTGCAAGTGAGTTTCTTCAGTAATACCTCAGTTTCTCTTTGCCCGATAGAGTAAAGTATTGTCAGATTTTTTTTCTTAGAAACTTAGAAGTCGTAACAAACTTTATATTTATCTGCAAAAAACATAGAAAATAATAATATAAAATTTGCTTTGTGCAAAAGGTATGCACCTTGGTTACCAGATGCATGTTGGTGTAAGATCTCAGACCCTGACTTGTTTCATTTATTTATTTATATTGTTGTTGTTGTTTTTGCAGAAGTTTGTGATCATGTTTATGTTCAAGTTTTTTCAAATTTTTTAAGAAACCACTTAAAAATCATATGACATACTTTATTTATAAGTTGTTTATTATTTAGTTACAAGCATAACTACACATTTTACAATATGGCATATTACATCAAATTATATACTACATTATAGTCTTTAATTTACTCTGTAGCACATTTTTTTATTCAGTAAATAATGATTGCATAGACATAAGATGACTAGGGAATCTTTTTTGGGTACACTCGAGACCTCTGGGTCAACAGATGTAGGGAGCAGTGAGTTTGATGATGGGGATCTGTTTAACTCTGTCTAATGTTCAGAACAGACAGCCATGCCTTTGACAGATGCTTAACTAGTGTAAACATCTGTGGGTATGGCTACTTGAACTTAGAGTAGACAGGCAATACAAGTGCCAGAAAGTGTGTTCCTCCCTTTATTAAAAGGACTTAAATTGTCAAGGATTGTTCCTAAACTTCATTGTTATGTAGGATACCCATTAGGCAAAGCACACAAATAAACATATCTTGTGACTAATGTCTGCTTATGAAGTCATGTTTTTATAATAATTACAAACAACCAATGTAACAAAGCCTTCAAACACTGCAGTCATTTGAACTTGAACAAATAAATGCATTACCTGTTTACCAAGTTGAATCTATTAACATTTCTGTTGAAATATACACATGTAACACCTATTGTGGCATAACAAATTCCACATTCTGATTTGGTGCAATTTAAATTTAATACAATTAAGTTTGTGTCACATTAATCTTCTTTTTACTTAAGGCTGAATGATTTTGAGGGTTTTATTCTGTCTGCAGTATGAATTACCTGAAGATTATAAACATTCAACCTCTTGTCATATTACTGTATTAACTTTTTAGTAAACTACTTCAAATTACAAGAATTGTCATGAATATATTCTCAGAGTTCCAACTCTGGTGTATGTTAGTTTCTACTTCCTTCTGCGAAAAGCTTTGTTAAAATCCATTATAAAAGTGTGTTTATTAAAGGTACTTTTTGGTGTTTTTGTTGTAAATTGCACATATCCTAGAATCATGCTTGTAAATAAATCAAAATGTAGCAACAAGACAACACTGAAAATGATCATAAATTTGTTTCAATGACTTTACAGTTCTCCTGGATGCATTTTATCATATAAAAACAGCCTAGCTGGACATTACAAAAGCAAAAATATAATGTTGGCAATACATTGTGACCAGAAATTCACTAGCGAGTTATATAGAGTTATCATCTATAGTTTCCTTAGTTTTATCTTGGAGGTTTTTCTGACTTTGGGTGGGTGCCATGTTTTCAGATTACAAAAGGATATGAAGCAGCATTTGCCAACCCCATTTAAGCTTTTCCATATGACATTTTGCGGCTTAAGTATACAATATAATGTGTCAATACAGTTCTATTGCGAGCTTAACATATAGCTTTTATCTTGTTACATTAACTTAGGTCTATATGAACATCCTTTCCATATACAAAATTTCCAAATTTGTAATTAATGTTACCTGTTTTAAAGCTATTTATATATTCATTTTAATTATTTCAATTAATTACAGATACATGACTGTATGACAAATATAAAATTATTAACAACACTTCTTGTTAAACATATCCCTAATTCTTGCATTTGAAATTGACTAAAATTACCAATATATATCAATATATATCAATATATCAAATAAACATAACAACAATTTTACAATAAACTCTTTGTTACTTTGTGTAAGTAAACTGCAGATAAATCAGATAAATGAATTTAAAGGAAATAGTAGCCTTTTGTGTAACATTTAATAAAACAAAAAATATATATATAGTATAAATATATCTCAATCCATAATTTAAGACATTTTCTGGAAGATTCATACATTTTCATAAACATTAATTTTGTTTCATTTCTCCCTCAATGCTTAGTAAAACTGGGGGAAATGTAATATATATGTGTGTTCAACTTATTTACCATGGAGTAAGCAGTGTTTGGCTCTAGAAGCAACTTATGATTAAATGTATATGCTTACATTATGTAGTTTATTTGTCAAGTCTACTTATAGGATCTTTCTCAGTTCAAGTTCCAGATAGTTGTATAATATATAATGGAACACTATGTTTTTTTTGACCAGTTGACTCATGTTATCGACTTAATCATGGTCCATTAACAATTTTGGTCCATATTGACATAACATATATAATACTTCTGATTTGTCAGCTCCACATCTCTGATGTAAATCTCCTGTTAGATTGACATCTGGTGAGTAAAGTGAATTTATTATTCTAAAAACAGTTTTATATCATCTGAGTTTTGTTACATGGCATGTTATTTTCTGACAATAGCTATTTGAACATGGGAACATATTGTTCATATAAGGATAAACATAGTCAGCAAAAATACAAAGCTGGGCTGTAATATTTAAATTATGCTCAACTGGTATTAAGGGACTCCAGAGTGTACCAAGAATATATCCTCCACACCATCACACCATCAGCAGCAACCTGATCTGTTAATCACCCTATCATCTAAATGTTGCAGTAGAAATCAAGGCGATTAAACATAAGTAATCTAATGAATAATCTTGCTATCAAAGTATTAAAAAAATTACAAGTCAAATGAATTCTGCAGAAGAGTAAATCAACGAATGAATAACTGGTATAAATTTAAAGTTCCACATCTCTATATGTCATCTGCATAACATACCAGCCATCTTTAAGCCCTGATTATAACCTGAACAAAATAATATATTAACGCCTCCTTTGACTTTGAAACTACTTCTTAAGCACTGTATGTGCCCAAATATACAATTAACATACTGTAATTAGCAAATGCAGCAATTAGCAAGTTACAGGGCCTAACAATTTCATTCTATTGACCATAGACCATCAAAAAAACAACATCAAAATCAACCTAATTTTCACTTATTTCTGAAACTTTGAATGATGAGATAAAGTCAGACGAGGCCAGATATTTGCGAGCCAGAACAGACAGCTCTTGATGGGCCCCGGTATGAGATGACCACCGTTGCAATGGGAATGTTTCCATGCAGATGCGGGGCTCTGATTTTTAGCGATTTCAGTCATCATGTCATCATCTGATTCTGAGTCTGAAGTAAAGACCAAGAAGCTCATTTTTTTCCAGCTCTTCTAAGGGCTTTGGGATAGCTCTGCTGGGCTCTTTTTGCAGCATTACCTCAAGGCTGGCCCACAACTCTTCTCCTTTTCCTTTGGGTAGGTACTCACTGCCAATAAAGTGTGCAGTCACACTGAGGTAATTGTGATTGCTAACTAACGTCCAGTGATCTCTAGTCAGCGCAATATATTGGGCTCCCACTGCTACATCTAACTTTGAACTCCTTGAGGTCCAACAACTGGGCTCCTTGACGGTAGCTTATAAGCTGTTCCAGAAAAGATGCTATCTGTAAAACTACCATAGAAACTGGTCTACAGTCCATAGCAATTCATTTTGTTAGTCGATCCCTGGTAGTCTTAGTCTGCATGTAAAGGCCTGATTCAGTGTGGCTTGACGAGGTTATGTGCTAGCTGTAGCATCATGCATTGTGCTGACTTGGACCACCGGTTTCAATAAATATTTCAGGTGCTACGGTGGTAGAAAAATTCCTTGTTGCAGAAACTGCAGAGCACAGTGCTGCTATTTAAAGTTCCATCTGGGCATTTTTTTTAAGTAAATGCGCCATTAAGGAGGCCAAGAAGAGCGGTTTCGTTTGCCTCCATCATGTTATAGTGACCGAAACAGCTGATGATGCGCCAGTCACTTTAACATGATGGACCCGTTTAAGAGATTCATATTATTTTATTAAAAGCATTTGTCCAGAGCTGAAGCTTTACTTTCCCAGTGGCCTGACGATGAACAATAATGCAAATACATATGGACTGTGGTGTAGAATAAGGATGGAGTTAGGTGATCAGTGGTTTCCAATGTTATGCATCATGTATAAAAAGATGTGTCTTGGACAGTGGTGTGAGCTATCCTACTCGACCGTAATGTTCAGCTGTGTTTTAATTCCTGACCTGATAACATCAACAAAACCAGCCTTGAAGAATTTATATGTGGAAGTATTTATATGTATTAATGTATTTTGTTTAAGTTTAGATTTCTTTAGTATAATCCCTTAATTATGTGTACAATTTCTACTAATGCTGTAAGTGAAACTTGAAAAAAATAAAAACCTAATCCCATGTTAATTTTCCTGCCGTTGTTGATGTGGAGAAAGGTTCAAAAATCACTGTGTAATTTGAAGATTTTAAAAGGTTCAGATGGTTGAAGCATAAAGACATAAACTGTTTTAAGTTTGCAAACTGAGCTAAGTTTAAATATATAAAATTGCTTTATTACCAAAAAGGTGCAATGTAAATAGCACAAATTACGCTAAATAAAATTATTTAAGCTTTTATTTTTATCAGTTAATTTTCCTATGTTTTTGTTACAATGTATTTCATATGTTAATTTTTTTCTGATATGTAACTTTTATTACATATTAAAATCTTATTTTCAAATCCATTGTTCAATACCAATAAGGTTTGTCTCTGTAGCATTTTCAATTTAATTAAATCCAAAATAGCTTTTGAATATTAGCTTCTTGATAGTCTTTAGTTATTATATTATTACTTAATTAGAGCATTTAACAAACCAGTGTGTTAGTTAGTTTGAGCAAGTGAAGTGTGATGATGACCAATGAACTGCAAAAAGGTAAAGAAATCTAGTAAAAAAATAATGTTTGTATATTCATCATTCATTGTTAATTGTTAATAATACATAAATAATAATTCAAAAATTGTCTTTAAAATAAAAACGTAAATATGTACATTGTTATAGTTATAGGCATAGACAATATCATGAACGATGGTCAGCATTATGCCACAATGGATTAATGCTGTCGCCTCCCAACTCCAAAGATTGCTGAGACCACAAGACCAGGATTCTGGGAGGCCCAGCATTTGTAAGTTCCCTATGTCTGCATGGGTGTTTGTGCCCTGCAAAAAACTGGTCCCCTATCTAGATGATTCCCGCCTTACACCTTGGCTCCCCACAACCATGCATTGGTTAAAGTGGATATGACGGTGAATTAATGATTGTGTGGATGATGCACACAAATTTAAATATATATTTTTTATTTTTTAATGTTACTGTAGTCGTCCATATCACATATATTATTATCATTATTATTATTTCATGATGGCATGAGAAGTAATTAAAATGACTACACACAAGGGGGAGACATTACACGTGGTAAGCGTGTGGTAATGAGTGGGCCTAATATATATATATATATATGTGTGTGTGTGTGTGTGTGTGTGTGTGTGTGTGTGTGTGTGTGTGTGTGTGTGTGTGTGTACTGCATTGTCTAGAAATGAAAATGATAAAAAAGCAAAAGAAAAAAAGTGTAGGAAAAAAGTGAAAAGGTTTCATGCATTAAGTTTAATAATTACAATCTACAATTGCAAATTGTTCGTTCAGTTAGGAAAGCCAAAGCCTTCATTTTTTATCAAAAAGCTCCACAGGTGGATTTATGGAGAACTGGGTGTAAGTTATATATGGACACAGCTAGTTGGTTTCCACAGAAATTTTTACCACTCATTAAAAGGTCATCAAAAGTATACCCAGGCATCAAGTTAACCTCTAGTGCAATTTACTGTATGTCTGAGAGTCAGTGCCATTAGTAAAGCTTTGCTTCAGCAGGATTTCCTAAACGTCGTATTAACTCCATATAAGTCGCGTTCGTCCACTTACGGTTAAACGTTTCAGTAGGCTAATATGTATTTAGAAACATTAAGCAGAACTAAACATTTATTTTACACATTCTGTTATATTATTCACTACTTAAACAAGAATATGAAAGAAGGAAATAAGAAAGAAGGAAATTAAAAAGAAAAGAAAAAAATATTAACTCTAAATTATTGAACTTATTAAGATCAACAATTAGCATCATTACCTGATGTTTAAAGTACAATTATTAAGCACTTTTACATTTAACTGGCTTGTAATACGAAAAAGAAATGTACTTTTTCCACATTTTCTCTGTGATGCGCAATCCCCGTGCAGTTTCGTAAAGAAAATCTGTGTGTGTGACAACAAATGTAGTAGTAGTAGTAATAATAATAATAATAAGAAGAAGAAGAAGAAGAAGAAGAAGAAGAAGAAGAGTTATTATTAGTATTATTATTGTTATAATAATAATAATACCAATAATAATAATAATAATAATAATTATTATTATTATTATTATTATTATTATTATTATTATTATTATTACTATTATTATTATTATTATTATTATTATTAT
>JAUZSU010184168.1:0-12402 GCA_034780255.1 Parotocinclus maculicauda
GAATGCCAGGCGTCATGTTTGGAGGAAACCAGGCACTGCTCATCACGAGGCCAATACCATCCCTACAGTCAAGCATGATGGTGGCAGCATCATGCTATGGGGATGTTTTTCAGCAGCAGGAACTGGCAGACTAGTCAGGATAGAGGGAAAAATTAATGCAGCAATTTACAGAGACATCCTGGATGAAAACCTGCTCCAGAGCGCTCTTGACCTCAGACTGGGGCGATGGTTAATTTTTCAGCAGGACAACGACCCGAGGCACACAGCCAAGATCTCAAAGGAGTGGCTTCAGGACCACTCTGTGAATGTTGTAATAAGGCTGTAATGTAACAAAATGTGGAAAAAGTGAAGCGCTGTGAATACTTTCCTGATGCACTGTACTATGTATGCAATATGTAATTTATTTCAAATGATTTTGAGGTTAAAATAAAAACACTGATTTTACCTAATTAATATAAACATATATGTAGCTTACTCTTTAAACATACAGCTGTTTTTAAGTTATTGATCTTTGATTAGCAAATGAAACTCTAATAACATATGGCGCCATGTTAAACTTTGAAATTCAAGTAACAGTCACTAACCATAATTACAACTACAGTACAGTTTAGATGCTTTGCACATATTGTTTTATTTATGATTATTTCTTAACTTTGTGTTGCTTCTAAAACGTTTTAAAACAATTACCGAAAATTAAGACTAGAGTCCAATGCTTTCTCATTTTCAATACTGCAATTCTCTTTTCTGTAGGCAGGTGTCGCAAAGGTTTGCTCGTACATGTTTACTGTCTTTCCAACATGAATAACATTGATTTAAGAACTTTTTATTTCCAATCCGGATTCTTAAGACATCAAGCAATATTAAATGCTAAACAGCACATACCTGAATTCGTAATTCAAATGCATTCATGCCATTTCAATTGATTGCATCAGTTCTCACTTTTAACAGCATTTATTATTTCAACGCATAATCAAAAATCACTTAATCACTAATCATTTAATGAGCAAGCTGGAGGCCACAGAATCAAGAAAAAGCACAAAGACACCTGAAATGAACCATGGTAGATCCTACGTACCCAGATATAAAATCAATCCAGAAACACCCACCACTCTGTGGTGGTGAACTGGTAAAGAAACTGTACTGTGGACCTGATGACTCACAGTCTACTACATTATTCAGGATCCAAGCTACCACTGTTGAGTCTTTGCACAAGGTCCTTAACACACAATTGCTTAGATTGTAAGACTATATCAATTGTAAGCCACTCTGGATAAGGACATCTGCTAATGACTAAATTTAAATGTTTGTAAACAGCCACAACAAATATGAAGCGTATGTACACAAAAAGACCCATTCACACAATCACACTGACATGCACTGCATTTCTGTCTCTGACCTCACACAAGCATGCAGAGAAAAAGAGAGAAAGAGAGAGACTAAGAGTCTAATCAAGGCTTAATTGACATCAGTCATCAGGGCTTAAGGAGCTCAGGCCCTTGTCTCTGTTTCTGCCTCCTAATCGCAATCACACACAGTGAAGCTGAGGCTCTCCAGCTCTTCATGAAAGCACCCACAGGAGCACACAGTCATTACCATCACACTACTCCAACCAGCAACATGTATTTTTAGCCACAGGCTTGCTGGACTATTCAGATATCTCGGGAGAATAAAATTACTGTGAACCATTGAAAATCTTAATTAAACAAATGAGAACGTGCTTTCACACCAAATGTTTAAACCATAAGGTACAGAATGTAGGCTTTCCTTTTTCTCCAATTTCACTGGCTGGAAATTTTGGCCGTTTGTGATGACCACAGAACCTCTCAAGTGATTGAAGACAATCACTGCACTGTTCCTGTATCTGTAATATTACAGATGAATCTCTGTCAATACTCCTCAGCTTCAACAAAAGCACATCTATAAGCGATGCACAGACAGCCTATAAAACCCCTGTCATTTTCCAATCACTGCCTTTAGTGCAAGCCACTCATACATTTAAACAGTAAGATCCAGTGTGCTACGCGTAATTTTGCTTTTAAGAGCTAAAGGGACCAATTCTACACCACGTTCTAAGCTGAGATTTAGTTTTTTTATCAATTCAGCTTATTTTCATGTACATCACGTCCATGGATTTATTACAGACTTAAAGAATTATTGTGCATATACAGTTTAAGTTTAATATAAGCTCACCTAATATCCACTAACGGTGCCTTAATGCTTAAAATCAATAGGTTTCACTCAGGGGTGTCATCGGACCCACTTTACTGGGGCGAGTGCTAAAGGACACCCCACATCTGTAAATAACTGTAAGGAAATCAGTCACACTTCAGGCGAGGGAATGATGTACATATGTACTGTACATATTAGATCACTAAAGCAAAGGAATTCATGAAATTGTTTAGGGTTTCAGTTACATTAGAATAAAACATCAACATCTTTAGTGTTAATTTGCTCTTCATTTTTCATTTATGGCTGAGTCAGTGAACAAAAAATGAACATTTACTGGATGTAAACTCATTTAAAGTATTTAGTGAAGTTAGTGAGTAATAACCTTGAATTGAAGGTCCTGTTTGAGTAACGTAGTACCAGATGCAGGACTCAGCTGATGCATTGGTTTGCTTAAGACCAGATCTTTTTGCTTCAGCACATCCAGATGTTTACTGTCCATCCACTGGAGGGTGATAGGTCCCACTAGACTGGTGGCTGATAACCAAGGCTGCACTGACAGGGTATTAGGCTGGTAATAGTGCTAGCGAAGATGGAGAAATTAGCCCAGCTCCTGGTTCACACACTCCCACTATCAGTTGGTTCAGAGATGAAAACCTGGCAATGTGAAAGTGGTAATCAGTTAAGAATATCCCCAAAAAAGTGCAAAAGTCCAAAATGCAAAAGGAGTGATTGACTAGGGTTTTGGCCATTTCAAAAGTCACCAGGATTTGGGAGAAAGGTACAGTATATCGCCCTGTAGAAACAGTTGCCCATAGTGAGAATGGTAGTATACCTCCGTGAAGCATGCAGGCAAGTCTAGTGCAGTTCGCAACCGCAGATGTGCAGGCACTGGCGTGGGCTGAAGCATACCTGTATTTTGGGTGCTTTGCTCTGTGGGCAGGCCATGCAGGAGGCTTCAGATTGGTGAACAACTCACAACATGGTCTCCCAAAAGTACAACTTTAAAAAGCAATTGTGAGAGATGCTCCTCCCAAGACAGCTGTCCACCTGCATAGGTTCTGAAGTGGGAATTTTGGAGTGAAGAATACTGGAAGCACATGTCTGGGCATGTTGATCCAAATGAACAGAAAGGCTAATGAATTTGTCCAGCATATAATCAGAGGCCCAGAACACCAGTTTGGCCTGGAGCGGTTACCTTGGGAACCAGCATGGTGAGATCCTGATGCTGAGTAATTGGGTCATGGCCTGGGTGAGGGCCGTCAACTGCTGGCAGTGCTCTGACAGTTCTTGGCCTTGAGCCACCATGGTGTCAGTGACAGATCTGACTCCTGCCACCTCCATAGCAGCACAGTCTACTGTATTGGTCACCCAGAGCAGAGATGAACGCCAAGAGTCAGGTCAAGTTTAAGGTCAGAGTACTATATTTACTTAAAACAGAAATTCAGAGAAGGGCAGTGTGAGAGACATAAGTGAGAGGAAATCCAAAAACCAGAGAGTGAGAACACAAGGAGCAAATTCAAATGACGAGCCTGAGATTAGGATCAATAAGCATCATCATGAAGAGGTCTGACATTGCATTAAAAAAGCAATGCTTAGTTATACAGCTATGAGTGTACACAGAGCCCAGAGTTAAGAATGATGCTATACATGGGGGGAACCTGAAATTAGGTAACAAAAGGGGGAACAATGGAAAATTAAAACATGGCTGGGTGTGTATATGCATATAGAATGACTTGGGTTGGAATCCAGGTAACCGAGATATGACCATGGTGTTACATACTCTTAGACTTTCACCACCCATTGTATATTCTTTTATTTACAGAGTATATTGTACTAAAAATGAATAATTCAAAATCTTTTTAAATTAACATTAAAATATAAAATAGATCTAAAATATATTTAGTAAATTGTATATTTTTCCAAATCTATTAGAAAAAAAAACATTGAGTAATCACTCAATTATAAGGGAGGGTTACTGTAATTATCAACAAGAAAACTGAATGCGTAGTTTGTTGCTCTGCCTTGATCTTTTATAATGACCTGAATTCCTTGACTCATCGAAAAATTATTTTTAACATTAGCTGGTTCCAACTTTCCCAAATATCTTTTGACAAAATCAGCTTTTTATTATAAAGCCTTATAGTATCGAGTACTGAGATCTATCTGAGCTGATATGCCTTTCATAAGCTCCAACATTCTTTGCTATCTGGCAAAATGCGTGACCATTCTGAAACAGGACTTCATCACTATTTTCCATCAATACAATAAAAGCAGTGTTAAAATTGCAGGGTACAGCTGTGCTTTGGCTAGAGGTAATGACTGACATCTCCTCTAGTCTGTTAACTGACATGCAACTACATATCATAAATGCATGGGGTAATTTCATTATTTTCTTTAGGAGTCATCTTGATTCATGGTCCATGGCTGAATGTTACTTCATTCAATCATCCACGATCTCTGATTACTTCTCTTTAGCCGGCTCTAACCCTCTTTTTATTCTGTTAGTGTTAGTGATGTGTTGCTTTTCAGAATAAAAACCAGTAAATCCAGTTTCATTCAGCCATTTTCACACAGTTCTATAACAAACACCCGTTTCCACCCATTTCTTTTTCATTAACTTTGTTTTGTTGTGAATTTATTTTATTCAAGGCATGTTGCTTTGAGTTTTTCATGCTGACATTTTTATGTCTTGCTTGGTTTATTTGTACAGTTTCCTTCCATAACTTTTCCATTTAGTTTATACTTGCATCTTTTACCTCTGACTAGGAACAATCATTAGCTGCTCTGTGTTAGATACTTTTTGTTTTGCAATCCTCTCTTGTTGGGGCTATCATATTTTATTTTAGTTAGACGATTCAAACAGCCCATTAAGGATGTAAGACTAATTAGCATTTTTGAACATGTGCCTGTATTTTGGTTTGTTTTATTTGGGTTTTTTTTTTAACATTGAGTGATTCCATTCTTTTTGCTCTATAACTCAGCTAATATGGAACACACCCTAAATGTTTTAAAGTCTCTTTTCTAAATGCAAAAGGCCAAACTTAGCACTGCAATTACAACATACAAATACAGATAGTCACAATCAATCCAATGAATATATAGACAGTTTAAAGCATTTACTAATGTATAATATATTAATAATATATTACTAATATATACACAATAAATTGTTTTATCATATTCAGCTAAAAAACATTTATACAGACCTTATCTATCAATTCTATCAGTATCACATAAACACAAAGAAGCAGATGCAATAGTTTGTGTTCCTGTAGAGCTGCATGGCGGGCAGGGATGGTCACGGTAAATGGTGGGGTGTTGTCTGCTTTTGCTGGCACAGCTTCACCATGAGTCTGAGATGACAGAGGAAGTATCACTCTCCATGGGCATGCTGAGAAAAGCCTGGAAGCGTCTCCATCCTGCTGCTCTAGCTCTAACAACAAATCAAACACACAGCACCCTGGCCAAGTAACCCTCTGCCATAGTACTGAGGGTTCAACATCGCCTGGATGTGATCTCTGTTCTTTTTTTATACAGCCTCCAAAACTCACAGTACTGCTTATTAAAACACAGACTTGTTTTTTAACTGAACATACTCATATACAAACCAATATTTCAATTTAAACCAAATCACATAGAATGCTGATTTGTACAATAAAACTAGTTTTACATTTTGTTCATTCTTTAAATGCTAATTTTGATGTTGGAATTTCAACCCCAAACCTAGAGATCACTAGAGATTTCTTTTTTAGTCAAAATTAATGCAATTGTTTTCATTATAATCGTAATCAACATAATTTAAGTGAAAAATAGATAAATATCAGAATTTATTTGTATTTAATATGTTCCCTCTTTTTCTGTAATGCACTCGAGCTTCCATGGACTCCACAAGCTTGTGCAAAATCTGATCTATGTTCTCCCAGCATGATTTCACAGTATTCCAAGGGGCACCGCGTGGTGCTACTGAATGCTTGGCTTTCCCTGTCTTCAAGTGCTGCATAAATGCTTTTGGTTTCAGGTCAGGTGATTGTGGAGGAAAGTCTATGATAGTCACCTCTTGATCATGTTTGGTCTTTTAAGCAACTGTTACAAAGGTGTGCTTTGGGTCCTGCTGCAGTATGAATCCTTTTCCAAACAATCAGGGTTTTCACTTGGTGATCTCAGGTGTATCAGGTTCAGTTTGCACAGTCTAGAGTGGTACTGTTTTATTAAACCAGTATTTACTCTATAGCTACTCATGCTCTTTGTGTGCATTGTATGATGCACCACCTGCTCACTGCACTTTATTTTATAGTTCTTTGTTCACTGGCAAAGTGTGGTCTTTTTTTATGAAGTTTCATGCCTCAATTCAAGTATTAAAATCACCCCAAACCAACCATAGCTGCTTTTATGAAATAGAAACCTGAAAATCTCACTGAAAAATGTAAGTACTGAAAAAGTGATCAATTGTTATTGTGCCATAAAAAAACAATTTGCTACATTATTACATGCAAATGCAAGCTATGGTTCAGACACATGTCAGATGCATAGTTTACCAACAGAGGGAGCACTACTGGAGCCACTTCTCTTGCAGTGCGTACTCCCTGGAAGTAAAAGCAAAAGCAAATCATCCTGCTTATCCTAGTCAGAGTCATAGGGGAGGGTCAAGAGCCTAACCTGAAATTCACTGGGTGCAGGCAGACATACACTCTGGACATGGGGTGCCAGTTCATCGCAGGGTTCAGTATCCACACTACTCAACCTTTACATTGCAAGTCTCTAGCTCGTACCACGAGAGGTGCATGAAAGTAAATATGTTTTGTTAACAGAATATAAAATGTCCTATTTCTTGCTATAACTAAGATTGAGAAAGTCCAAAAGTCCAGAGTCCTCTGCTTGCTCACTGCAACTTATGTTATAATTAACATACTATTAACGGATGGCTTTTAAAGTATATCTGCTGTGTTTCCCTGATATACACTAACTTGGCACAGAACTTAATTACTCAGGTTGAGGTAAATGTGAACTATTTCTTTTAGCAGAAGTTAGTGGTTTGAAGAAAATTCATTTGAAATGAGTCTGATATCATAACCAACCTTCACACACAGCTTTTCTCTGGCTCCTTACTTTTATGTCCCAGCCCTTAACCCTCCTCTACTCTCTGCTACATCTGAATGTACCCCAAATGACGCTCACTCCATTTTTCCCCTTCAATCACCTCCTTTTCCCTCTTCACCCCTTCTGACTTATTTACTTCATGAATGAGAGGTGGCAGTGAGCAGGGGATGTCCTCAGTGCAAATCACTGGCAGTCATGCTTCATCTCTCTGTGCACACACACAAGACACACACACACACACAATGGCACGTCATGAAAGGGCCAGCGGGGAAACACAGGCAGGGAGAATGGAGTGTGTGTATGTCAAGCCCACTTCACCCCAACTCTATTACAGCTTAACCAGGGACAAATTGAGTGCCACCAGCAAGCATAGCCTTAGCAGAGTGGAGCTGGGACTCCTTTCGCACAAAGGCACCTTATGGTGCCAATATTTCCTTTTCTTTTTGAGTAACTGACATGTTTAATGAGAGAATTGGAGTGTAATGGAAAAATAATTCAACACGTATAAAATCTGTTCAGTAAAGCAGCATTCAAATGTTTTGCTTTGTTTTATATTTACTACACCAAATCCACAATCACAGAAAACTGTCTTCTTGTAAAACCTGCTCAGCAACAAACACTAACTAACAGCAGAATGTAAAAATGTATTTTGATCAATTATTAATTCACCAAATGCCTAAAATATCTCAGTGATTTTAAGTCCAAAGTCAAAAAGCTGAGGTTTTGAACATTGGGTGTTTATTAAGAATCTACCTCTATGTTCCATCCTGTACAGGTTGGTTTCATGTAAGCTAGTTACAGTATTTTTGCAGTAAAAAAGCACAATAAATAAGATACAGTACAGGCATGCACCCTTTTATGATCAGCCAATGAACGACGGTCCAGGATAACGAATGAGGTCTTAAAAATGAAAATTAATTATAAAAGGAAAAAAAGATGTTTTTTTTAACTCCAGACATTGTGGCCATAAACAGCCAACCAACGCTGCAGATCCTCAAGCAGAGGCAGAAGAGAGAAAGCAAAAGTATGTGCGTATGTGTTTGTGTGTAACTCATAACTTGTGTGCAGTGATGCTGTGTAGGTGGCAGTGTTCCACTTGTAATGCGATCATTAAATGACGCATAACTAATCTACCTGACTGACATTTTTAAGGAATAAGGAATAATGTGTTATTGGTCAGGAGTTTTTACATACAATGTCATACTTGAAAACTGCTTGAAACTTGGATTTTAAGGTTGAACTTAAGAAGATGTTTTGTTAAGAAATTTATTTGTTCAGATAGACTAAAATTTGAAAATTTCACCAACAAAAAGCTACAGCTTATAGGGACTGAGGGTGAGCTGATGTTCAGGCAAACAGCTAATAAGTCATGTTGTTGGGGCATGTTCCTCTCTTCCTGAGTAATTATGTCATTTGGGTGGCCAGGCTGAGAGGGTTGGGAAGACTGCTAAGCCTCTCCCTCAACTGTCATTGTGTAATTATGACTTATACCACCTGAACCCTGCAAGGTGGGGGAAGTCAGTCTGCCATAAATTTTAATGATTGCTTCAGTGATACAATGACTTGCATCATTTCCTGAGCATTAAAACAGGTGAATATGGTGGGCATTGCCCATCCACTGACCAGAACCATGCTCCATAGATTGCAAGGATGGGTGAAGGAGAGAGGGGGGGTGTGCAACGAAGAGAGACATAGGAATAGGAACAAGTGTATGGCATCAAGGAGGTGGAACAGCTTGCTGCTAAGCAGAATGAAGTGAAACTTACTAAAAACTAATTAGGAAGACTGATTTTTAGAGCAGGAGGGAGGACAGATGTGGTGAATGGGTAACATAGGAAGGGTTTCGGTGAAAAATGAGCGAAACAAACAGCAGAGAGTAAAAGTTCTTATTTTGACCCTAGGAGTTTAAGGATCCCATCAGAGTATACTTTTGGCACACATAAAAATGCTCCCTGGATTGCAGCACTTCATAACTGCAACACCTGACCTTCAAGTTGCAGGTCCCACCCAGGGTCCGAAAGCCTAGTCCTTGAGAACTGCTGTTTCCAGCAGCTGGCTCTTACCTCTGAGCCACAGGAGCTGCCAGAACAGAAAGACTCTGAGTAACACAAGAGACACTAGTACACCCATGGTTTAAAAAAATGAAGAATATAGCCTCTTAAATTGTGTAACTTTTGTGCTTTTATGCAAAAAATGCTTTGTATCACTGACCTTAAATCAGTGCACATGTATGAAAGGTCAGTATTAGGTATGTCAGCAAGGTAAACAAAGGACCAGTGACCACTTTGCATCAAAGTAATTCTCTTAACTTCATTGAGTGTGTGTGCGTGTGTGCGTGTGTGTGTGTCTGATAGAGTAGGATGAGGTCCCTGAAGTTATATTTCAATATAAAAAATAATGGATTGATGGGTAATCATTTGGAATGTTCTTCTATCCAGTGTGTCGACCAAGAAACAGAGAAATTACCAGGACAAGTGGAGAAACAATAAATACAGTCACCAATGACTTTATTAGACACACTTTCTTGTTTCACACCATATAAATCTTTTTAGATACAAAACTCTGTAGTTCTGTTACAAAATGTGGTGTATCTGTATGTATGTAGTGTATGTATATAGGATATTAATATAGTGTTTAAGAACTCAAGCAGCACTGCTGTGTCCATACCACTTACAACAACAAATCACACAATAACACTGAGAATGATCCACCACCCAAATCATACTTAATATGCGTGAGTCCTGATCATTAGAGAATGCAGTTAAGGGGACTAACATGTTAATTGATTTGTTTATTTTGGTTTTACCTAACGTTGCTATCGTCATCAGTGACCATCTCAGCAACACTTGGGTCACCTGGATCGACCACTCTGTCGGACGCCTTGTAGACATCACTGCAGTGGTGTTTTAGCCATTGTTTAATGCCACTCCCCTGGCTAGGTGGGCAGGCCACTCGGCTACACACACAAGGCTATATCTACATGCAAGGTTATACCAGGACTAGTTATATATACACACTTACGTCAATGCCAATTTAGCATAATCAATTAATCTAACATGCATGTTTTTGGACTGTGGGAGGAAACCGGAGTACCCAGAGTAAACCCACACAGACACGGGGAGGAATCAGGCCAATCCACACTCGGATTAAACCCAGGACCTTCTCACTGTGAGGCATGTTCTATTCATGTCATCCTTTAAGAAAATATGCAACATAAACTGGAAGGCATAAACAGCCACCTCTAAGGGTTAAAATCTAGAATTTGCGTATGTTTTATTGTAATAATATTATTCTAATAAGTATTATTCCTTAAAATGCATCAGCCTCCTGGGAACAACTCCTTATATGCCAGACTAGCTTCCACAGGTTAGATGGCTATTTTTCTATTAATAGGAACTATTAGTAAAACGCTTAATAACCACTTGGCAACTAAATATCATGTACAGAATCCAGTGTAAGATTTTCTGTTTGCTGGGCATTATGTATATTAATATACTGTATATTTAGTATTTTTAATATTCTGCTGAACCCACATACATGCAATACAGGGCCCACTATGACCTAAATTATGAAAAAACATCTCATTGAAACATCTCATTGTTCCTGGATTATCTGAAATTCTTCACAGAGGAGTCAAGCTTTTTGCCATTTATTGGAAATCATGTGATACTGGGGGTGAGAGGGCTAAGTCTGCTTCTTTGGTCAAACCCAATTAAAATATCCCATGACGAACAAGTAAGGTACAGTTTCCTCAAAAAGTCATCATCGTGCTGCCTGGCAAGAACGGGATCTCCCTGATCTCCCTCTGTTAATATTGATGTGTGTTTACTGGCCTATCTTCTTTCAGGGGAACCTTAGCTTAACAAAGCTTGTATTGAATATCACAACCTCACTGTTAGGAAAGCACCTGCAGGCCCACTGCAGCTTTACTGACAGCTTTGCTATTTCTACCTTTGCTTTTTGCTTTTCCTCTTCCACATTTTTAATTAAGTAACTTTTATATGACATATAGGCAGCCCTAGATGAGGTGTACCTTTGTGTCTTGGTCCTCCCAATGTTTATTTGCTCTCCCATGGAGATGTTCCTTGCCTCTGTCACCCCAGGCAATTAGGGCTTTGGGTCTAGATATTTATAAAGCTGCTTTGAGACAATGCTATGTTGTAAAAAGTGCTATATAAACAAAGTTGACTTTGACTTTGACTTATGCTACCATCCTGGGACACACAAGCTCCCACTTCACCCATCCTGAAACCCATAAGCTTCTTTTGCTGCAAAACATAAATATGGGACACATATTAATATACACCATAATAAAACCCCTTCTGAAACTTGCAAATCAAATATCCTTAAATGCTGACTATGTTCAACCCTTTCTTTGTTAAACTTAAACTAGTATTCAGATTTCAAAAAAATATGACTTTACAAAACAGAACAAGCAAACCATGAGTCTAAGCTCCTACCAATACTTTAGTAACTTCAATCTGTACTGACAACTGTACAGTATAATATTGTAAAGCTGCTTTGCATTTGAGACAATGCTCTATTGTAAAAAGCACTATAAAAATAAATCTGACTTGACTTGACTTGACCTTCCCAGACTCACTCACACTAGTTTTCAGCCACAGCTGTTTCACAGGATTGTATTAGGCAACATTGGAGGAAGAACAAACAACAAAAAGCCTTGGAAAATAAATCCTCACTTTTTAATCCCATTTTAGCTAAACTTAAATGAGATTGAAAGTTTCAACCACACTTCCTCAAGGTCATCAAATGAGCTGTCAATCATGTGTCAGCACTGCGAGAATTTTGTTTGGACTAATACATCAGTATGTTCTCTCATACCCAGAGTAAGTCTGTCTCTCTCTCTCTCTCTTTCTCTCTCTCTCTCTCACTCTCACTCTCACTCTCACTCTCTCAGTCTCTCTCTCACTCTCTCTCTTTCTCTCTCTCTCTTTCTCTCTCTCTCAGTCTCTCTCTCTCTCAGTCTCTCTCTTTCTCTCTCTCAGTCTCTCTCTCACTCTCACTCTCTCTCTTTCTCTCTCTCAGTCTCTCTCTCACTCTCACTCTCTCTCTTTCTCTCTCTCTCAGTCTCTCTCTCTCTCAGTCTCTCTCTTTCTCTCGCTCTCTCAGTCTCTC
>JAUZSU010184179.1:0-12402 GCA_034780255.1 Parotocinclus maculicauda
CGATCGATTTCGATTAAATATCGAAATCGTGACACCCCTAATATATATATAGGTATTAGGGAGACAAAAAAATGAGGGGGGGCCTTAACTCCCACCTCTGCTCATGGATTCAGAGTGTTAACTGGTTGTTGAGGTGACGAGCTGTTTACGTAATGTCCATTTAGTCCAATTTAATCAAGTTTCATAGAACGTAGTCTGGATGTTAAGCAGCACATACCTAGCCAGGGTCACAGGAAACCCGGTGCCTAGCCGGTGGCACAGGGTGTAAGGCAGGAACAGCTTTAGACAGGGCACCCATCTATCACAGTACACCAGTAAAACCTTAAGTGAAAACAGAAATGGACATGTAGATCTCATTTCACAAGCCTTTTCAGCCTGTACTAGGTGGCTCTAGTTTGTATAGTGTACAATTCTCTGATGTTGGCTCATTTGTTAACAAAACCTTCGAGCTGAGAGAATTTAAGTAATTGAATTATGGCAGAAATGTGCATTCGACACCTGTGCAATGTCACTTCAGCCATCAACAACCTTTACATTCAAGAGATGGAATTTGACTTTAGAAAGCCTGTTTAGCTGCGCAGCAAGTGACAAAGCATGCTTGTTTTTGTAAGTGCTGCATTATCGCTAACACAAGCTGTTCGGAGGTGTTTTCTGCGCATCGGTCCATCATGACACTGTTATGTGCTGGCATCCATAAGCCAGAAACGTACAGCCCGATTACACGTTTTATTGATGCTGCCTCTGTGGCGAAAAGGGCCTCTGTATAATGTAGTCATGAATGGAGGAGCAGGGGGTATAATTGAACTTAATAGCTTCAGCGTATCCATTTGGAGGGTGAGAGGAGAGAGAATGCGATTTGGGGGTATGTTAGACCTTAACACTGCATCAGCACTTAATGTAGTGCAGGTATTACCCCCTTTTTCTCCAGTGTAACATTGCTCCCCCATACTGTAAGTTATTTCATATGTGTGTGTGGTAATAAAAAAATATTTCATCACACGATAAGTATGGAAATCCTGTCACAGCCCCAAAGGATTTGACTATAATAAAAACAGATGTCGAGTTATTATGGCTAGTTCAGTGTAAATTTGTTTTGGACAAACACTCTGCAGTTTAGACTTGATTTTATTCACACATAATCTAACAGCATGGTTAGAATTTAATGAATGGTCAAAAGTATGCAGACACCATGTGTAATCCTTATCCTCAGCTCTAAGATCCAAATGAAGTGGTATATTTGCATTTATGTTGATTTTGGAATGACAGAAGCTGTACTGGTTGCATTGACAGAAACAAGCAGTGCTTGTACTCTACCAGGTCTGTTGGTGAGTTTTTTATTGTGTTATTCTTGTTCTATTGTGTTATTTCCTTTTAGCAGTATGATTGGTTTATCTTTGCCACTGTAGAATTAGTTGTGACAGTGCATTTGGTGTCGAGAGGAATTAAGAGGACAGAGGTAGTCCAGAGGGTTAAAGAGGGTTGAAGAGGGTAGCAGTGCCAGTGTCAGCAGGATGTTCTGAGAAAGAGGCTGAAGATTTAGAATTAAAAAGGTTGAAGAACTAAGAATTAAGAGTTAAGAGAGAATTAAGAGTTTTCAAATTTCTTCCGACTGTCACTGTAGGTAGAGTATGAAAGTGGTATTAAGTAGCAATGGACTGGAAGAGACAAAGTGATCTGAATTATGAAGAAGTTATTATAGGTGGTGGATTACCATGGGCATGGTGCCATCATAAGGGAGATTAAGGTCACCCATTAGAGTCAGAGAAATGCCATTCGCCAAGATGAGAATCAAGCTAATCCATATATTTGACATGCAGACCAGTGGTTTGATAGACTTCACTGATATGAAACTTGCAAGACCTGAGCACAGTAACAGCATGAAATTCAAGAGAAGACTAGATAAGGTTTGCTGACTTTGTTTTTGTGCTAATACCTCAGCACAGCTGACTCCAGAAGTTTGCCATAATCTTCATACTCTGTACGTTGTTTAGTTCGCTATTTCGTTTTTAGATTGCCATCTTTTGAGCAACATCCGTTCTTTCCAAGCCGGGCTAAGTTAAGTCTAGCAATGCAATCTAACAATGTAGACTGCTAAACTGGTGGTGTCTTCGCTCATGTTTTTGCAATTTTCTTGGACGATTCTGGTTTTTGTAAACATATGACTGGCCAGTTCTGATTTGGATTCCATTTTTTTCTGTCCAACAACCGTAAATGACAGCATACAAATAATTGTTTAACTTTTCTTTTAATGGAAACTTTTTCGCTGTTAAAGAAAGATAACAGCAGTTATGTCATGTCTGGTTCTGCACTGGTTCTGGTTCTGCACTCTCAGAAAAACTAACTTTAGCTTTGTCAAAGACCTCATATTGAGTGAGGTGATGCTGTTTTAAATGTATTATTACTGTTCTGAGTGTTTTTGGAACAGCACACACTTACTGTGACTAAATAGAATACTGAAAACATGGCTGTAACCTAAATAACATCATATCACTTTTAGACAATACACATCAGACGTTGTTAATGTCCAGCATGTTACAGTATGTGATGACATTGAAGACTGGAAATTGTTATACCACAAAGCAAAGCCAACAGCTTGTAAACTCTTTCTTGTTTTTTTTAGCTGAGAGGCTGAACAGGCATATTTGGATGTAATGCTTATGTGTGCACTTGAGTGACGCCTAGTTTTTTCCCGCTTGCTGCAAATCATGCTTTTTTTCCTCTGGTGCCTCAGGCCACACCCTTCTCACCCATCATATTTCTTTAGCATTTCAATTAGCATAATGAACACTCTCTGAACGCTGGCCTCAGTGTTTTTGAACACCTCTCTGAGGAGCTCAGGATTTATGGCTTCGTAAATTGTGCCAAAGACATCATTTCCTGCTTTCGTTTAAGCCAGGCTGATGGAAATCAATTCCCTGTTGCTGAGCCGAGATAAACACAAATCTCCAGATGTTAGGCTTCCTCTCAGGTGTGTGCAGGGATGTCATTTTGAAATATGTTTATAATTAAAATTGTGTACATATTGTGTTGTTCTGTCATTTCTCATGCCCACAGATATTACGTATGGCATTTGAAGGTACATCATGGTTTTCAGTTTATGGCCATCTACATCAAGGAGATCATGTTGGTGCATAATTAATTTTTTTCGTGCCATTTTTGAACCACACTAAAGCCTTAGGTCACCATTAGCTTTGTTGTTTTAGCAATAGTATAATGGTCATATATAAGTATTCATCAATGTTTTTTTTAAGATACAAATGGAAAATACGGGAAATATGTTTTCAGAACTAAATTTCTTCTGTCTTTAGTGTGACCTCCCTGTGTTTTTGAAAACCCTTTCAAAAAGACCATTCCTGATCAAGTTTTTTTAGACTGTAGAAGGGTTGACCTGGCATCCCGGTGAAGCTGTCAGATGCTCCTACTGCTCAAATATAAGGGAGTGGCCACACTAATTACCACTATAGCCTATAGATGCTTTCCATCTTTTATTACTGGATGCTAATTTGTGTACTTTCAGGTTGTATTCTAATAAAATAGACATATTAAAAATAACCACATTTGTTCAAATTACTGTTGCTAAAACAACAAATGTAATGGTGACCTAAGACTTTTGCACATTACTGTAAGTTCCTTCATGTATTTCTATATGTTGCTGATATGTTTAGGGTATTGTATTATTTTCGGTCTTGTATCTGGTCCAGTAAGAATGAGAGTATGGACATGGGTGTGGAACTAAAAAAAAAAGCTTCACATCTGTTGTCCTTAATGTCCTGGACGAAGTGTTATGAATGTTTGATATATATTTTGTGGGGTCGCCAGCAGATTGGTGAAGAATAGACTCATCCTGTTGTGTCCTCCATCTCTCTTATTCTATAGTTCATCTTTGCTTCTTTTTGCTTTTTCTCTTAGTCTGACTTCTACACCCAAGTCACACTCACATAGGAAGACTAACTCTTGTCAGTACATCCACACTTCTGCTCCAGGACTGATTTCCATCTACAGATAGAGGCTTTCCTGTAGAGTAACACAAAACAAGAACATGGGAACTGGGTTAAAAATATTCAGCAGCCCTAGTCGGTGTTCTGTCTTTACCACTAGACAAAGAATGGAATGTGTTAATTGCTCTCTCAGGCATCCTGATGTTTTTTTTTACCTCCAAAATAGATAAGTAACGTCCTATTTTGCAGTTATTATTCAAATCATTACCTTTTCATAACACCATCGTGAGCTGTGAGAAGCCGGCGTACGTATTTACAGCTTGGCGCAGGCGGAACCCCTTGGGCACCCACTATGACAGGGGAAGTGTTTCATCAGTGCGTGAGGCTGGGGTGCAGCAGATGCAGGGGGAGGTGCTGTGCATGGCACTTCGGAGGTGGGGGGACATGATGGGGAATGTGTGGGTTTGGTAGGAGGGTCGATTTAGTCTCCCTGATTACCAGATGCTTCAATCAAACACAGACCTACAACACCCCCCCAGCCCCCCTCCCCCCCCACACACAGTTGAAATTACCCTCAAAGCCTTCAGTCTTGTATAAGCAAGTTCATCTGTTAGCTTTGCCCATGGGTCACAGTGGCGTGTGTGTGTGCGTAATGATTACAGATGCACGCTAGATCTCTGCTCAAGTACATTTAGGGCTGCCTACTAAACAGGTGGAGTCTCTTTGGAGACTCAACAGCAACCCCCTTTTATTAAAGGCAATGAAGGAGATCCAAAACACACGTACCCCTAAACCCCCACTCCTGCATAAAGAGGCCCCACAACCCCAGCTGTGCTGGGAGAAGCAACAAGGCAGATTAGAGGGTAGACAATTGAAAGATTTGGTCACCCCAGCAGTCTCCTCATTATGTAATAGACCCCCGGGCAGGGTGGGAGCTCTGTCTGAGACCTAGAGACCTGGACTTACTGGGGAAGTCAATATCCAGGCCAGATGTAACCCTTATGTTTGTTCACTACTTAGCATTGCATGCCCTATTGACTCAAGCTTTACATATCAAGCAGTGTAGTAAAAGGTATTAGAAACCAAGGATGGAGGAGTTTGTTCACATGTAGTTCTTTAGATACTGATCTTGCACATGGACATGCTATTTTGCAAGCATTTGTTTTAAAATAAACATGTTCGGTAAGCCAAGTCAATTTGGTATTTTCACGTATTAACACGTGAAATGGAATCTGACTTGAGAAAAAAGTGGTATCAAACATTATTAGTCTCAATAACTTAACATAGCTATAATTGCATGGTCACGTCACCGAATTGCAACAAGAGCATTTACATAAACGTAATAATCCGATAACTGCAGTAAATTTGTCAACGATTTTACTAGCACTTGTGTATTGAGATGACTAGCCAATAATCTCACAGAAGGTTAAAGTTTACTAAAGCTCAAACTCTAATAATTAAATAATTAAATGATTTACTTACTGGAGCATATACTGCTTGTAAGGAGATGAGCATAGACTGCATCTCGTCAGAAGTTTTTGGATTCTGCATTTGATTTCAGGGTTGCCAGATCCTACGCGAGAAAAAGCAAGTGTGTATGAATGCAAGCCACGAAGAAGTAAAGTCTCATCGAATAAGTGGCAACCATGCTTGATTTTGCTAGCTGCATCCTTTCTTCGTTTATTTGTATGCATAGACTGAGAAATCAGATTGAAATCAGAGTAAAGGTGTCAAAACCAGACTACTGAGCTAAATCCAGCTCTGTTTTGTCAGATTTCTAGGCTTTAATATGATCTGTGTAAGCTGATTAAATACCCTTGAATCAGATAACTGCCAACGTCTGAGTATGATCGGATTATGAAATGCATGTAAATGCTCTCAGTGTTTGGAAGAGTTGGGCACTGGTGTATCTGGTCTCCCAGGACGGTATGATCGACCTGATATGTGCTTATCAGAAGCCAAAAATGCATTGGTAGACAGTATTATAAACAACATGGAAGATCAGCCACATGAAACAGAGTGAAGACACAAAGAGTGAATGTGAACCAGATAATTATACAGGTAGTGGTGGGTCAAACAAAGGAGTACTACTTACAATGGGACAGCCATATACAGTTAGGAACACCATTTACAGCTTGTTATTAATAAGTAGCAGAAAATCATCCACAAAACATGAGCAAGTACACACAAAAAAGTATCTAAACACATCAACAGAGTTAGAATAGTCTGTAGTTTGAATGTGAGCTAACTTTCAAACGAGCACACAAGCGGTAAGGTAGTTACACACACACATGCTCTTAACCTAACTCCCACCTCCAGTTGTGGATCCACAGCATTGATTGGCTGTTGAGGTAACCAGCTGTTCACAGCCGCAACGTCGAGAGTTAAAAGACAGCTTTTTAAGACCTCAGCCATTAAAGCACTTGCATGTACTCGTAATTCAGGTTAGAACTGTGTAATAGTTTTCTTGTAACAATTCTTTAACCATTTGGCCTCTTTCAATCATACTCATTTTGCAGTCAGGTGTTGGGTGTTTAGTATTGAAACCATATGCATTAGTGCATTAATATTCAACAGTACCACCAATTTTCACCATAGTTGGGAGTGTCGAGCTGGATTCCTGTGGGAGTAGCTTTAGAGATCTTCCTTCCTCCAGCTGATCTCCAACAGAAGGTAGAGGCTCAGTTCTGAAGTTCATCTGCTGCCATCCAGATGGGTCTGTTTTCCTCAAGATGAACAGCCTCTGACTGACTATTTTGTTGTGTAATTATCATGCCTAGTCGGGTTACGTAATCAAGCTTGAGTTGACCCCAAAGATAGAAGGAAACCAGAGTGAGTCCTGAGAAAAAATTAATGGGATGGCAAAGACATTATCAGTTTTAAACCCACTATTTTTGCTCCCCCTGAGAATTCACATAATCAGTAATGAAGGTATTATTTAATTCATGACCTTTCATGCTAGGGGAAGTAATACTTTCTGAGCTCACAGGTTTTCAGTACACTTTTAGATGGCATTTATTTCGAATTAGAACCACAAACTAAAGACTCTAATCATGAGATGTGTGAATGACGTAGTGAGGCTGATGGTACAGCTTCATAACAGCGCCTTACACTGATTAGGACCTGATTATGTCTTTGATTATTACAGATAACAAGAGGTCTTGGATGGGTATAGAAGGTTTGGTACATGAGTACCATTAGGAGTGTGCGATATGTATCATCCATGGTAATATCCTTATGATTATTTTAATGGCGTGCAAGCCGTTGAGTGCGTCTCTTTTCAAAAAGCAGCCTAAAACACATATGAGTTTATGTGTTTACTGCATCATGTAGGCACGTAGGATGGACTACTATGCATCAAGCTATATGTTCTGCCAAAACCGCATAAAGTAAAAAATCTATGAACAAATTGCGCCAAGAGACAGAATACAAACACAACCAGTCTCACAGTCAACATCGGTAGATTTTATTAGATGTAGCTTGCGTTTAAAAAGCTGATAAAAAGATGACAACCTACATACTAACTGTATTGGAAATTGGTTGCTGTTGAAGACGGCACCACAACTGACTTTTTAAAGAAGATTATGACAAATCTTAGGAATTAACTGTCCACAAAAGGCCTAAACCAGCTAAGGTACCAGCACAAAAACACTCTTAGCAAGCCTTAATGGAAGGTTTTTGCAAAAACGTACCTTACAACAAGAAAAACAGCAGATGGCAAGACATAAATGCTGTTACCAAGTACATAACGCAAGAAAATTCAGGTGGTTGAGTGAGATTGCTTTGACAAATTTTGAATACTGACTATAGATATACATTGACAAATCATTGTCTAATTGTAGTTATTGACAAAATCCAAGGAAAAAAAGTTTTTGTCAATATCACACGCCTATTAGTATTGTTATATTTGTTGCTATAAGCTGCTGTTATATTTTTTTCAAATTTTAGGCATTGTGGTTACATTAAAGCCAAGCAAGACCCAGAGGAGGACAAGATGCAGTTCCAACATGGCCATGGTAAGTTTTGTGCAGGCAGGAAACTATTACACACTGTTATGCTTTGCACAGACTGGTTAGCTGGTTTTTAGTGTGATCGACTATAACTGACAGGAACAGAGGAACTGTTAGATTTCAGCTGTGTTTTTAGTGCTAGTGAGTCTCTCCATATGTAGTGCAATACTAATGAGGGTGTAGGGATCTAATTCTATTTTGTTATTTTAGAGTGGAAGTTCTAAGGGACTGCTGTTTGCAATACATCCATGGCAAAAGTCGTGGAGGAACATCTCTGAAAACATTTGGAACAATGAATTTAATAGGACATTTAAAACAGCATCACCCTGCTGAATATGCCAAATTTGACCAAGACAAAAAGGTTAAAGCTATAGCAGAGCACAGGCCAGCAGCCCCTGTTGTCTTTAGCAATGGAAATGTTTCAGGAAAAAAGTTGAACAGACATTAGTTCTGCTGTCATTTATAATTCTTTAAAAGAAAATCAAAATTGATTGGATTTGATCTATGTTTTTTCTATTGTTAAGCGTCCTTGGGTTTTCTGAAAGGCGCAATATAAGTTAAACTTGTTGTTCTTGGCCGCTATGTCCTGTTTAAAAAAATCTAATGTAATCAGATCAGATCACATCGGTGCATTTTTAGAAATAATCTTAACCCCAATGCACACGTGAAGTTTGCGTGTAGCAGGTTAGAATCGACTCTTTAGTTTGGCCGTGCTCTTTAGGAACTGGGCAGACGGAGCACGTTTGGTTTTGCCAACTGTTCCATTTGTCAGCAAGTGAAGGCTGTGCGTGTCGAGGCCCCCTCTGTTGCGTCTGCTGATAAATGAAGCCACTGATCACTCCACTTGCCTAATGTGTGTTTTCTCTAATGACACTTTCCCTGCCTGCCAAAGACAATGCTTAATGAGGTTGCAAATGTGGTGCGTCGCTCTTTTAGGGAAATGGATGGTTTACTAATGAACAAGCCAAACTGACTACAAAACATCATTATCCTCACCCCTGCTGCCCTTCATGTGTTGCAGTCCAGCTACCTGGAAGCAGAACGTACATCCATCCACACACCTACGAGGACCCGAACCAGGCCGTGCGTGACTTTGCCAAGGAAATCGAAGTCTCCAATATACGCATTGAGCGAGTCATTGGAGCCGGTGAGTTCTGACATGTTTAGACGGGTATCGTTGAAAATCACACTGTTCCTGTGGATTAAGCTTATTTTTACATATCTAGGCGAGTTCGGGGAAGTGTGCAGCGGCCGCTTGCGTCTTCCCAGCAAAAGGGAGATCCACGTGGCCATTAAGAGCCTAAAAGCAGGCTACACAGAGCAGCAAAGACGGGATTTTCTAAGTGAAGCGAGCATCATGGGTCAGTTTGACCACCCCAACATCATCAGGCTTGAAGGGGTCGTGACCCGATGTGAGTATGAGCGATTTAAATACAGTCAGTCAGGAATAAATGCACACATATGTTAAGATACAAATTGTTTTTGTCTTTGAAGTTGCAGCCAGGGCATATGTTGGGCTGGATACTGAGAATTGTTACCGCAGTGTCTCAGTACTACAGAGTACTAAAGGTTGGAACAGTATGAAAAATGCATTTGCTTTAAGTTTTATTTCAATGCAGGCATTATGAACCTGAAAGAGTTCATGTTTTATCTAGTCAGCTTTATTTCATTGGTTAATAAACATTAATTGTTGCAAAACGTTCCCAAAAAGTTGTAAGGTGAAAATGGTAAAAACTTTTTTTTCACTTAATCACTGTAATCTTGCCGTTCCTTTTCTCCACACTCGGCAACAAGGACACTAAGCAATTTAGAGTTTCTTCCTCTGCATACATGCCTTTGTAATATGTGCAGCATGTGGTTTTGCATTGTCCTGTTGAATAACGCATGGACATCCCTTGACGCAGCTCTTGGAGGCAGATCGTGTCTCTCTAATAGCTACAATGTCCTTTTCTGCATTAATGCTGCCATCACAGAAGTGTAAATGACCTTCACCAGGGCACTGACACACATCCATGCCATTTACACGTACTGCAGTGATGGACAAAGGGTTGCCAAAGTAATCCCTTGCCCGTGTGATTATATAAGTAGTTCCTGATGCGGTGCCGTTTGAGGGAATGGAGATCACAACATTAATCTTAAGCTTGCGCCTTTGGCCTTTATGTACTGAAATTCCTTCAGATTCCTTGATTTGTTCAGTTATATCATGCACTGTAAAAGGGCAAATATGCAAAGTCATTCCAATATTTATTTGAGGAACATTGTTTTTAAACCTTATAATAAGTTTATCATGCATTTGTTGACATACTGGAGAACCTCTGACGATCTTTGCTCATCAAAGACTCAGCCTTTCCTGGATGCTGCTGTTGTACCAAATCATGATTACAATCACCTGTTGGCAATCATATCATTATTATTTTGATTTTTTATTAATTACTACCTCCAGGTACCATGGTGGTTCAGTGGGTAGCACCACTGCCACACAGCAAGAAGGTCCCAGTTTCAATCCCAGGGTGCAGCGGCCCAGTCCTTTCTGTGTGGGGTCTGCATGTCCTTCCTGTGTCTGTGTGGGTTTACTCCGGGTACTCCGGTTTCCTCCCACAGCTCAAAGACGTGTGTTCGGTTAATTGGTGTCTCTAAACTGACCCTTAGTGAGTGACTGTGTGTGCCCTTCGATGGTTTGGAGTCCCGTCTAGGGTTGATTCTGCCCTTGCGCCCAGATTTGCCTGGTGGGCACCGGCTATCCCGCGACCCCGTGTGGATTAAGCAGAAGAGAATGAATGAATGAATAAATGAACACTACCTCTAAATTGCCCCCACCCCAAACATTTTTGGTATGTGTTGCAGGCCAGAAAAAGTAGAAATGGATGTTTATTAACAAACGAAATGAAGTTGATAAGACAAAACATGTCATATCTAGAATAAAATAAAAGTCAAAGTAAATGTAAGAAACACTGTTTTTTAATATGCATTTTTCATCCTGTCCCAGGGTGTTTTTTAGATGTGGGGTTGGTATTAGCAGTCTAGTACATTTGAAGAATTGTTTTTATGAGTACTGGATTTGGTTCTAAGCATGGGCATGTAAAATATTTGTGTTATCTTATAACTGGGTATAAACAACATGATCAATATTTCTGAATATAAATAAACATTGCTGAAACATTGCTAAACCTTGCTGGCCTACATACCAAAAATACAAAGAATTTCTAGATTCAGGAGTAATGATGAAATGTTACTGCAACCAACTGAGTGAAAATTCCAAAGAAGAAAAGCTGGTCCAACCATCTTAAAACAAGCCATGGTTGGTCCTTAGGTCTGGTAGTAGAGAGGAAATCAATTTGAATTTGAATCTTTCTTCTGTGTTTAAATTGACATTACAATAGAAAATATTCCTACGAATTTTCTGTTAACGAATAGCACACAGACAGACTCAAAATTGGAGTCTATTGTACGGGATAATTGCTGTAATAATGACACCACCATCGTAATGTGACCACTGACCCTGGTTTCTCTGTTTACTGAGTGCACTGTTGCCATGATACATGCTCCAAAGGCCCCATGTTTAGCTGTGTTGTGCAACAAAATTGATTGAGGACACTATTCAACTATAATTCTCCAAACTCATTGCTGTTTTGAGTTTTTACACCTCTCTGGTTAATGCACAGTAACAGGAAAGCAATACATAAAAATACTGAGAACAATCAAAATAAAATGAACGAAAGTATATAGACAGCTGTTCTCTATGACTTTTATTTAGCCACACTTACTGCTAGCTGTACATAAGATAAAAACGCTGCCATTGGAATATCTCAGTGGACTCTGATAATGGATTCGGAACACCTGACTCTCAGGATGACACATTTATTGGTTTCCACCTCCAGTTCATCGACTTTCTGCCCTGCACTTCTAAAATAAAGTTAATAAAGAAATGGTTTGCCAGCGTTGATGGAGAGCTTGTCTGGCTTGCACAGAGCTCTGACCATAATTCCATAAGACACGTGTGATTAAATGAAATACCTAAACTGATCCGAGGCTTATTGTCCATCCATGTACAACCTTACAGTCATGTTTAAGATTTTAATGTAAAGACTCTTCCAAGTTAATTCCATTAAGTCCATTGTTGTCCAAGGCTCAAAGGCTCAACCTATTTGCCAATACCCATGTTTTTGGACATAACAATTGGCTGACCATAGACTTTTGGCTATAGCGTTAATCGTAAACTGTTATAACGTTGTCTAACCTTAGCTGAGACTCACATGACTAAACAATTTGTGACTTGCGTGTTTTAGTTCATATTCCCATATATGTATTTATACTGCTCACAAAAATAAGGGGATATTTTATTATGGGATACAGTGTTCCCTCGTTTATGGCGGGGGTTACGTTCCAGGACCACCCACGATAAACGAAAATCCGTGAAGTAGGGACGCTATATTTATTTAAGTATTTATACACTA
>JAUZSU010184189.1:0-12401 GCA_034780255.1 Parotocinclus maculicauda
AACAACACCGCAGATAAAAACTTGTCATGTCGGCAAGTAGCGACTCAGGCAGGCGATGCTCTAGTCTTACTTCTCGTTTTTGATGAGTATTTATCCGCTGAGTAAATACTGCAAACAATGCTCATTCAACATGCTTACTCAATGTGAACCAAAGACTCCTCTTTAGGTTTCCACCCTGAGCTTTGGTGGGCGAAATACGTATGATAACCAGGGCAAAAGAAAACCAAGGTTCTACTGTATTTTCATTCTCTGTTTTTCCAGAGGGTTTAGTAAAAGCTTGATCTATAAATAGTGTATTTAGCATCACTCCATGTTTATGTGTTGACCTTGGTGCCTTGAGTAATTTAACATGAATTAATTTTTGGTGACAGACTGTGATAGAAATATCACAGAGGGTGAAATGTGGGTTAACCTTAATTAGACGTGCCCTAACTCTACGATAGCCAATCAACGCTTTATGTAATCCAGACTTGGAGTGCCATTCATCTCAGTGAGCAGAGAGGACAGGATAGGAGAGAGGTGACATTGAAGAAAGAATTGAAAAGTTAAAATCAATATCCACCTGCCTAATCAGAACACTGTCCCACAGCTTTGCCCCTTCCCCCAACCAATTATGCTTTAGTTGTGGGGTATCAAAGGACCTGTATGGCATCCTGCTGCTTCCTAATCTGAAGGGATAAGGGAAAAGATGGGAGAAAAGTGTGAGAAGGATGATTGATGTTACACACATTAATAAGTTTAACCATGAACAAATGTTTGACAGGAGCACAGAGATGCTCTCATCAGACAATCAGTCTTATATGGATCAAGTTTAAATTGATTGATATAACAATTTTAACAACATTTGCTGCGTGTGCCACTGCACGCAACCTTCCAATTTGTAAACCAGTCTGAACCAGGTGAATTTAAACAATATTTACAATATAATGCAGAAATCAAGATTTTTTCTTTCTTGTTTTCTTCACTGAAGCAATGGTGGTTGTTTTGAGGTGCTTGGGGATGATGCCCTGCTGCTTTCTTGGAGTTCAAACAGCATAATGCTTAATCAGTGAAACTGAACCTATTGGCTCTTTAGCTTCAGTTTGCTTCTGTTTTTGAAAGAACCAAAAATATGTTTTTCTGCTAGTTTGTTATATTCCATTCCTGGATTTTAGCCATATTGTTAGTCAGTAATTGGGTGTTAGTGGGGAAGATACTTAGCTTGTGCAGTAAGCTTGATGGCCTCATCTGTACTCCAGCCTGCTTACTTTGGTATCCCATAATTTGCAAGATGTGCACAAATGATGACACTATAATAAATGATAACAAACCTACTGTTAGTGAGTCCATGCCAAAGAACAGCTGTAATTATGTGCCTGGCCTTAACTGGCCCATGGCATATATTTAGTTGAAAAATGAATGAGGGGTGCTCACAGCTTAAAATCTGGATCGATCATACATGTTCAAAGGATATGCACTGTGCTAATAAAATGGTTGCAATGGCAGTAACGTGTCATCACAATTCAGAAAAAGCAATACTGACTTGTCCCATTAAGCAGTTCTTATAAGAAAAGAGCACAGAAGACCTATCTATCGAGTTGCTTCAGAAGTATTATGACCTAAATCAGCTTGCCTTAGGTAGAAGATGATTGACATAAACTATTATTCTAGCATACTATGTGAAATCATTTATAATTAATTGTTTACATTTTACTGCAAAGCAATATTTTCAACAGCCAATATTCTGGTCAGTACAGCAAGCACATTGTATTTTTGTTACAGTTTATCTTAGCTTTCCATTCAATGTGTTAATAGACTTTTAAGGGACATCACACTGTGGTTGAAGTGCTGGACTATGGACCAGAATGACTATGGACCATCTCTGCCAAGCTGCCACTTTTGGGTTCCACAGTTGCTTTGGATTGTAAGGCTGTATCAATTGTAAGTCTCTGCTTAACAACATGAGACATGCTATGGTGATGCAGCAAACTACTTCATTGTCCCACCACCACTGAGACTTGTGTTTGAGTCCCTCACAACTGACCTCCCTTAATGAAGGGATCATGCAAACGGTGGCGGGATTTTGTGAGATTTTGGGAGAATTAAGCAGATGAAGTTGGCATAAAAAGGGGGAAAAGCATGAACTCCAGACTCCAGCCCCCAGGACCAAACCAACGTGTGCATAAAAAATTACAGTATTTAACAGATGGACTGGACATTACTGAGCAGCTATTGATAAATAGTCAAGTAGGAGTTAAGTAAAAATGTTATGAATCATCCAACCTTTACTGTATTTCCTTTAAACAATCCCCCATCTTAATGAAGTACTTTGGTTTGGCTGACAACTACATATCATCTGCATAGAAGTGAACATAATGTCATATTCACAGATAAATAAGACAAGTGGGAGCATGTACAGCCAAAATAATAGTGGGCCAGTGTGGGACACCATACTTTACTCTTTGAGCTTGGAGTCTAAATGAATAAAATAAACAATTTGGTACTGGTCGGTCAATCAGGGTTTAAATCAAGAAAGTGAAAATCCTTTAACACTATTATTTTTTTACAGTATTTTTAGCCAAATAATTAAAATAACATTATCTATAGTCTCAAATGGTGCACTTGAATCTAAATAGAATTTCTAAATAGAATTATACCCAAGAACTAAGTGAAATGTTCTCTATTATAGTAGAGGTTTGTACAAAGCTGATTGTAAACACATTTTTTCTAAAATCTTAGAGATGAAATGAGATTTGTAATCAGTCTGTTAGACAGCATGTTGGGATGAGGGTTTGATTTTGAATTAATTGTGCATTAAAGGATTAGGGCATGCAACCAAATCTAAGTGATTAATTCAAAACAAAAAGCAATGTCTGCATAAAATTTAGTATATGGTTCTTATGTAGGTGTGTAGTAATTGGATCAAGTAAACACGATGATGATGATTTCATTAGGGAAGGCATTTTTAATGGTATATATTCAAGGCATGATTCACAGCTAATTAAACAGATGTCTGTCTATGTTTGTGCTGCATTTAATAGGAAGCTGGATAGCTGGGTGTTATCATGAACTTTTAAGCTGAATAGTTTTCATTATTAAATAAATTCACTCAATGACTTTTATAATCAGACTGAATTCTAAAGTCAATTGATTCTGGTTGTGCTAGAGACTTAATTAAAAATAAATCTTGTTACTTTGCAAAGAGTAAAGACATGTTTATACTCTGTCACCAAGTTTGCCACCAAGTAATTATGAGTCATAAGGAACTGCTGAAACCTTGGTGCAAGTACTTTGAAGCTGATCTCATCCCTCAGTGCAAGGACACATTAATGTGATCTCTGCTAAAATACTTGGAACTAATTGAGTCAGAAGGCTCTCTCCACAATCTCTAGACACAAGCCAACTCAGCAGAATCTACGAGCCTCAAAATTATACATTGGCTTGTCTCTAGTGGGATCTAGAAGAATCTATGAAAACTGAAATATTACACTTTCCCTGCAGTGTCTGTAGACTTTAAACAAATTCAGCCTTGTAACAAATTATACATTCTAAGGAGTGTAAGGAGACTTAATAGCTATAGACACGAAAACATTTACATATTGTGTTTTTCCCTAAACAAGGAAGATTTGTAGTTGACAGAAAAACAGAAAACTGGTAAGGGTATACAGTCGTATAATAGTACAACATTGTCCAAGGTCTAATTTTTATAATGGTGTGGTGTGATAGGGTGAATTTGCCATTTAGAAAATCGCTGAGAGTACAAACAAGCAACTGAAGGTTCGCTGTTGTTAACCTGTATGCATGAAAGAGCAGTAGATTGTGTTGTTTTGTGATTGAAGTTTGCACTTTGTGCTTGTTTAAAGGTTGTTTGAAATTTTGCTTTAAAAACTAATTTATATAAATGGTTTGTTCCTTTATACATTTTGACTTTTTTATTAAAAAGTCAAGTCAACACTTAATGAAAAGCAGTGTAACTTTGTAGAGCCAACTTTTGTTTTCAGTACAGTCATCAGTCTATTATTTCTCCAGCATCAATCAACACCTACATTGGGCAATATTTACTCATTCTGTTGTTTGAGTTAAATTCAGTCAAATTATGCAATGAGAAGCAATAAACTGTTCATTTCAAATCCATTACAATATCATGGATTTGGGGTAGGTCTCTGACTTGTCCAAATTATATTTAACGTCCTATTTATAAGTCACTACATTGTTGTTGTCATTGTTTTTAGGGGTCTCTGTTATTTTGGAAGGCAAATTTAATGTCAATCTTCAGTGCATATACTTGAGTATAAAATATTGCCATTGGGTTTAAACTAAAACCTTAAACTAAACCTACATCACAGAATCAAAAGGGAAAAAGCTCAACTTGATGTAGTGATAATTCACTCAAACAAGTAACTGTACATTCTTATAGGTGGTGTGGTTATAGTTTGTTTTGGGTCATTGTGGTTCTGGATGATCAACTGTCCATATTCATCTGTCTAGTAGACTCTAACCACAGTGTTTTCACAGGAAATTCAGTGTACTTGACATGATCAGTTCTGACAAACTGCACAAAAAAGCTCAAACCCAGCATAATGTTTCTACCACCATGCTTATCACTAGACTAGGTGATGTTGGCTAGTGTGGTGTGTTTGTTTTCTGTCAAACACAGAGTTTGGATTTTAGTCCAAAAAGTTTTAAATGAACTTTCCATGCAAGCTAGCTTTGTGTTAAGCTTGCTAGATTGTTGTCACAGACAGACCAATCTCAGCCATACATGATTGTAATCCTTCAGAAGAAGTCAATAGTGACTTCTTGATAGCTTCCCTGATTAACATCCTCTTGGCTGGGGTCTCTGGTTTAAAGGGACAGACCAATTTATGCAAAGTGCTTGCAATACACTTTCCAAGTTCTTACAAATTGCGCTGAATGGTGCTTCAAGGGATAGTTGAAATTATTTAAACAATAAAACGTTGAAATTAATTCTTAGTGTAAGTGGCAACGGGAAATTTAATTTTTTTAATTGCAAAAATAAACAAATAAATGTATTCTGGTCAAGGTAGCAAGGGAGAGTCCCAGGATTTTGCAAGCTTGATGACACAACACACCCTTTTATTTCAGAAACACAAGGGAAAATGACATATCTATATACCCCAGCAAGTAATGGGTGAGTAGGCATATCTTTTAGGCCATGTCTGGAACATGGCTGGCGTCTTGAAAGCTGGCATATTAGATCTAGGGATAGTTTTTCCAGTGGTCATGTAGTATATCAAAGAAGACCAGAATTGCCTTAGAAATCGACTGCCACAATCAGTCTTGTGGTTCAAAATACATCAAAATTTTGTTGTTTGCCACAAGTAACTGAAGATGAAATTGATGATTCTGATGTCCGGGTAACACAGCTGCCGAATTATAGCTGCAAACTTCAACAATGGGCACTCAGAAAAAACACCAATTTCACACAGCACTGTCCCTCATAGCCAAATTCAGAGAAACTGGGACTATAATAATGGATTTGGCAGCCTTCGTGAAAAGTCTACTATGCAACATGTGACATGTAATGTGGCATTTGGCTCACCCTGTATATTGCAGTAGGTTATATAACCCACCAAAATCAACTGCACTACACTACATAGACAATGTGTAGGTAAGAAATGGCCATGTAATAATTCATTACATTGGGTGTGATTTTTACCTCCCTGTTAACTCTTTATTAGTGTAGATACAATGTTTAAAATCTTGTTTTTCTTAACCTTCTCTGCTAATTTACACACAGCAATATTTACTCTCTCTTTGTAGGAAAATTACTCTTCTTTTGTGTTCATGATAAGTGCAACTTAGGAGCTACACCATTCACAAAAATTATGGGATATTTCATTTTGAAATAGACCCTACTTTTTGTGAGGAGTATAGATTAAATTTTGTTCAAATCATATTTTCCAACAGCATATTGCGTCATTTAATTATTTAGATCTTCATGAGTTTACTTCATCACTACATAATACATTATAAACTTTTGTACTGATAGCTCACTCAAACAAATGAATTACTGTACACTGTATCTCACACCAACTCTGTACTGTATTCTGTCACACCTCCATCTTCATTGTTTTGTTCTTTTGTCTTCTTTTACTGTCTTTTCAATTGCTAATATAGCAACAGAGGGCAAGAAATTAGAGACAAAAATTATGTGTTGGATCTCAAAACATCTTCATGTGGATAATTGTTCTCGGATCGTAGCAATACCTGTTTGTGTGTTTGTGTGTGTATTTATGACATCCTATGCCTGATTTGACATGGCTTTGTATAGCTGAATCCTTTCTGATACCATGTGTGCATGGCACAGATTCTTATTAAATAAGTCTAATGTGTCCCTGTGATTCAGCATTTCATACTAAACTCCTAACAAATTCCAAAACATATATGCCTCCCATCTCCTGAGACAGTCCCATGGCTCCTCTGCCTCCCATTTTCTCTTTGATCATTACCATCCTTGTGCACTGCTTCTTGGAGCAGTTGACTAGTATTGCTTTATGCAAAGAGTATTTGCTCACTTAAATAGAGAAAGAGAAGCACAGGACAAGACAGACTTATATGAGAAAAACTGAACACCACAGGCACAATAATGAAATGGCACCAATGTTTTAAGAGTAAAGTTTATTTGATGTTAGTACACATTATTATCTCTTTCAATCATGATTGAGTAGCAAGTGATATATTCATGGGGATGAACAGAAGCATGTGAAACTGGATGAGAGTGCCAAACTTTGACTGTTCAGTAGGGTGTATGGTCAACCAAGCCTGCCAAAACACACTGACAATGATGGGGTATGGACAGGATCAGATTGTCCGTCAGTTCTTGTGGGATCCTCTTCCTATTAATTTTGAAACATCATCCAATTTTTGTGAGCAGTATATAAGTCAATGGTACGTACAGTATAGAAAACAACTACTCAGCTACTTCACTACGTAAATTATACAACTTATACTTCTTTCAAAATGAATAAAGAATTGTAAATCTTATTTGCAATATTATTATTGTGGTGTATGTTTGGGAGTGTGGAACTGTGGATCAGTAGTCTAAAATGCTAGCCCACCACTGCAGTGACCCAGATTCAAGTGCCAGCAGTGCCTTTAGGCTAGGGTGGGCATCACATGAAGGCATGATTAACTATGTCTAAGGGAGGGCCCCAGAGACTGTGATTGAATGAAAGAGACTTGAGGCTTGTCTTTTTAAATTTTTATTATAGAAATGTTATATGAACAATGCACAAGAAGACTCTTTTCAGGCATATCAGAAATGAAGGAAGATAAAAATAAATAATCAGAAAGCCCTGTATTTATACCCAATGTTTGAACAACCCACCATTGAATGTGGTCAGTCAATAATGACTGACCCCCCTGTCCCTTAATTCACAAGGGCTGAATACAGGAGACATATTTGTTGTCAAAACCCTTAAAATTGACAGTTTACTAAAAAATGTTTTAAAAGAAATCACAGTTATGCCTGTGCCCTGTATATTATAGGGATATAATAGTCACCCTGAGACCCTGACCAGGTTAGGGTAAAAGCCAGGTTAAAATGCAATGGACTGGCATACAGGGTGCCCTTCTGCCTGAGCAGGTTTACATTTTACATTTACATTTACAGCATTTAGCAGGGTTACAATAGCACAGCACAGATTATTTTTTTTTATTTTTATTTTTTGTTTTGTTTTAATTATTTTTTTTATTTATTTATTAGCCTAGACATTGCTAAGGTAGGCGGAATCAGTTCTTGATTGTGATTTCAGTATTAAATGTACATTAATCTACTTTCAGCTTACTTGCTCTACTAATCACCAGCAGTGTATTACAGTATAAGTATATTAACTGGTTTACACAACAGTTGTTGTGAGAAATAAGCATGAGCACTGAGCATGGCACAGTGATTTGTCAGTACAACAGATATTGATGAATGAGAGCTCTACTAGCACATTCTTTTTGCTGCTGGATGCCTGAAGTTTTTAATTCACAATGACAGCTTAACGTTATTGAATCGTTGCTGCTGACAGATATGACACATACTGTACGTTCCATATCATTCTTTAACTTGATCCTGATTTTTACCATATGACTAAAGTGAAGCCTCAGTTGAATAAAAACTTCATATTTAAACAAAGAATTTTACACCCCTTTTACACCCCTAGAAGTGCAACTGATTGACACTATCTCATCACATCTTAAGGCATGTTGTCCCCATTTCAGCCCCAAGCTTGGATAAAATTATAGTTGCATCTAGTGAATGGCATCTAGTGTAAAACTTGTGCCAGGTATAATATGCCAGTCAGACCCACTATGGTGACACCTAATTAGAGCAGCCAAAATTAGACAAAGAAAAAAAAATATGAATGATTGTCCCTCACGAATATTACATTAACAATTTATGAATAAAACTCTTTTGTCAGCTCATGTCATGCTTGGTGCAACAGGGTTATCTGTCCTGTCCACAAAGTAATTTAGCTTCAGGGTTGAGCTGGTAAGCAAAATGTGGATGCCATTGGGCATTTCCAGATGTTCTTATGGTGCCTGACTTAATGGTTCTCATTTTCAAGAAATAGTGAAAGGATTTATTACTTCACACCACTTACGCAACACTGCATACAGCTGTCTCCACTAAAGTAATTTACATTGAATTTTTGCCTTAATATTCAAGTATCTGAAACTGATAAGAAAGTTGCTGTGAACCCAGATGCTCTGTCTGGTTGTTTTGTGCCATGTGTTTCGAAGTACTTGCATTTATAAAATATAAAAGAAGAGTTTTTATTGAATTTATTTTTCGTTGTTGGAGGTAGCAGAAGGCCCAGTCACAGACTGAGATTTCCTAACTGTTGGTTGAAAAACACTAATAAATGTATTGTATTATAAATGACAGGAACGTGAACAAGTAACTACTAACTCTAGAGAAGTTAAGGGAATGGGCATGAAAAACTTACATGAAGATGGGGCATCTAGGACTAGCATTTCTGATCTCATGTGGTGACCAAATTGTTGCTCAGCTTTCTTTTTGACCATTGGTCAAACATTTCACATTTCCATGAGCAGATGGCAGAAGTGACACTCTTAGTATTTCTAACAGCTTAACACTATTGCAGACCACAAAGAGTTATTCCATAAGAGCATAAATACCAGTATGTATTGTTATACAACCGAGTCACATAATGTACAACAGAGAAAAGTGATGGAGTACTGGTCAGAAAAATATAGTAAAACAAATTATTGCCTGCCATGGATATTATTGTTAGTTGGGCTCATGAGTTCCCAATGTACACAGGCAGACATGCAAAGCACCACAACCCAACTGTGATTACATGGCATACCTAAGGCTTTAGAATCCAAATAAAGTTATAATATATATAGTTACAAACAAACAAACAAAACACCATTATGAGAGTTTCTCTATTGAAATGCTACAAGAGCTGTGCGACGTACGAAAATGAAACAGCAAGCTCCAAACTCTATTGTGGGGAATATAAATAAAGGTTTTGATAGCTTTACCCCATAACATGACAAACAACATGAAATGCCATAATTTCCCTTAAGAAAACTGTATAATTGATATTGCTCACATAAATATCACAGTCATATCAATAAATCTACCAAATTTCAAAGGTTTTTAATTTATCCAAATGTGTAGGTTCTTGGTAAGCACTGACATATTTTGTACTTTATAAAAAGTTCAAGAAATAATATAATTGAAAGTTTAGTATATGAGGCAGAAGTTGTTGGATTGTTTAATTTTGGTTGATGGGTAAATGTAATCTACTAGATTACTATGACTAGATCAAGGTATTGTCATTATAAATGACTTGCCACAACATAGAAGGGACCCAGACTGATTGGCCAGTCTAGATTTTATATGTAAGAAATAAGGATAAATATGTTTATCCTATAGTAAAAGTTACAGATAGCCTAAATATAGTAAATAAAAGAGAGAATATATAAGAAATATAAGAAAATGGGTCAAATAAAACAAAAACAATATATACAATGTATTCAGAAAATCTTTTTAAAAACTCTAGGCACAAGATGGCTGCGATGTTGGTGACATGGACTAACAGGTTTCTTGGTTCTCCACATTTCAGCAACCTAGCTCCCCAGCCATGACATTATTGTCTCCCATAATGATCAGGCCTTGAAAAAGTCTGTTATAGTTTGGCAGTCTTCAAATTCCAAACAATTTCAGAAAGATGCACTGCTGTTATAACTCCATCCACAATGCCAAGTGAGTGGGAGGAAGGTACTGAAAGTATATCATTACATAGAGGAAATAAAAAAGCTGAATCAGGCAGTCTTTACCGAGCAGGGAGTACTCAAATTTAAATAATGGTTGTGCATGAGTCTTTTTTTCGTTTTGTTACACAGGCTGTGAAGAAATGTGGAAACTGTGGAATTAATGAAACCATGGAATTATAAATGGTTAAAATATATTTGGTAATTAGTTTAGAAGTATTGAGTAAAATCAAATATTTAAATAAAATAACAAAACCACGTATGTCACAAGTGTTGGTACCCCTACATAAGCATGTCTCTATTTACATGTTATCTTTTATAGTTTAATTAAAAATGACATGACTCAGACATGTCTACCTGCTACTATGGTGTTAGCCAACAATTATAGTCACAATTAACACCAAATTACACACAGAAACGACAAACATATCTATCATCTATTAAACACATCAGTATGCAAACAAATGTGAGCTGAAGCTAAAAAATCGACCACACACATAAGAACATAAAGTGAGGATTAAAGAGACCATCAAAGCAGACGTGTTTCAAAATGAGTCTAAAAATAACTTTTATCAAAGTCACATTTCAGATGAGTATAAAACAAATACTAAGTGTGGACATGAAGCACTAGCACTAAAGTGTTCACTTGCAAGTTCCAAAACTTGAAGGCAGCTCCAATGATGTCAGCGATATCACACAACAATACAGTAATCTGAACAATTACATAACATCTCAAACATAAATGTGAAGCAGGATTCACAAGATCAATACAAATATTAGGCCCTGAAATGTGTATTAGTAACCACCTTTCGATGAGTAATCTGCATGTTAAAAACATGTAAATCCTTGCAGACAAATATTCCAACTTTTCAGAAATCCTAGTCAGTGCCAGAGACTCAAGCGTGCACAAGGTAAGAAGTTCCTTTCTAGGTAAGGCAAAATACCCAGGTTAGGTTTCAACACAACAAAGAATAGTGACATCTTTATAGCTGACAAAATGAAGTACCTCCTTTATTGCGGGTGGTCCTGGAACGTAACCCCCGCGATAAATGAGGTACTAAAACTATTTAGTTGCTGGGTGGTTCATTTTAAATCCGCGAAGAAACGCTATATTTATTTAAGTATTTATACACTATTTTAGCCGTAGAACTTGCAGAACGTTTGGGTGGCATCGTAGGGCTTGAATGAATTCAATCTATAATGAAACTTTCACAAACAGCGAACACAACACCGCAGACAAAAACTTGTCATGTCGGCAAGGTGAACTGCGAAGTGACGAGGGAACACTGTATTTCAATGTATGCTGCTACTATTAGCAATGGGATCTGTCACAAGCTGGTAGAGTACATAAATTAATTTAATTAAAAACTACCTCCAAATCTCAGAAGAATAAAATAAGCACAAAATGAGCATGAGTCTGATCTAGTGCTATAATGCACTCCACAACCTGGAGAGACATGCATGTATAAAGTACATACTCTGTGGAGAATGTTCAGGTTTAAGATCAGCTGCTTGCAGCAAGTTCTGTACTACCAGTTATCAACTTCCATCTCCTTCTCCCAAATCCTCAACAGCTGTACATTGTAATCCTGTCATTTAGTCTCTTGCTCCAACTCTTAACCCAGATCTGCAATACTGGATCCTCGTAAAATGTTTGGGGTCCTATTACCTTGGAGGCTGAGAAACACCTGAGCTAATTATCTCCCTCCAGTACATAATGAAGCTCAGGTTTAACTACCTTTTAAGTGCCAGCATGCAGAACCGATATACTGAAAAAAACTTGTGATAGAAAAGTTCATCATTAAGACATGAAACTGAACTAATGAGAAGAGAATGAGCATGAATCAAATGCAGCCATGATAACTAACACTTGTAAAAAGAGAAATACAGAAAACAGATGACCAGTCAGCATGCATGAGCAACCTCACTCCTAACTGCCTAACTAAAAACTAACCCTCTTCTAGCTCTTCATTGAGTGTATTGAGCTTTTTGAGCCAATTTAAATGATCCAAATTTACATTTACAGCATTTAGCAAAGGCCCTTATCCAGAGCGACTTACAACTTAAACAATCTTACAATACAAGCAATTGTGGGTTAAGGGCCTTGCTCAAGGGCCCAACAGTGGCAGCTTGGCAGAGGTGGGATTTGAACCCTGGACCTTCTG
>JAUZSU010184200.1:0-12401 GCA_034780255.1 Parotocinclus maculicauda
TCTTTGTTTTTTAATTTTAATACATTTTCAAAACTCTCAAGAAAACTTTTTTCACATGGTCATAATGGGGTATTTTGAGTAAAATTGAGGTAAGAGATTAATTTAATACAATTTGGAATAAGGCTGTGACATAACAAAATGTGGAAAAAGTGAAGCGCTGTGAATACTTTCCAGATGCACTGTATATACACACAGACATATACACACAGACAGTAAAAGATGCATTTGATACACTGTCGATTTTCCAAGTTTTGCCCACCTAAAAAAGGAAAGGTCTAATTTCTACTGTAGCTATTTCATGAAATAAATATGGGATACAATAGAAAAACAGAACTTAATATTTGTTACAGAAACCTTTGTTTGCAATTACAGAAGTTGTTGCCTCTTCACCAAGCTGTTGCCTATTGTCATTTAGCCCATCCCAGTGTTTTGCAGATCTACAATTTTGTCCTTAGTGTCCTTAGACAGCTCTTTGGTCTTGGCCATGGTGGAGAGGTTGGAGTGTGATAAATTGAGTGTGTGGACAGGTGTCTTGTACCAAGAATTTCCCCTTTAGGCAGTGTGTGTTATAGAGATTTAGAAGAGTATGAATGTACACACTGTACTCGTAAATTTTCTGTTTGCTTGAGTTATGAAAGTGTTTCAGTGTAGTTGTACTTTCTTTTTTTCATATTTATTCCTAGCACTTAAGCTAATCCACATACTAAAATTAAATAAAAGCGAGAGCGTTCACTGAAATGCTGACCATGATTGTGGCCAGAGTGAAGTAAAATGTGATAAAAGAAGAAGGAGAGAGAGAACAAGAGGTTTGGATGATATAAGTAACACAGACAAAAGCTGTATTAAAATAGATTCTGGCAGACAGTATATAAAATCCAGTTTAGTGCTGTTAAACAAATTATTTTGCCGTGATGCTGTAAATGAACAGGATTTGATTTACATAGGCAATATTAATATGATTAAGCTTCCTGCTGGAGTTCTCATCTTCAGAATCAATTATTAGGGGCTCCTTTGGGGCTGGATAACAAACTAATCATGTGATGTATAGTGGGTGTGGTACAATCTTTTCAACACCTCTTTTTTGGCGTCCTCATGAAGATCCTTTGTTTGTGCCATAATGCATGTCCACAAACATGGGTTATGAAGAACCAACTTTGATAAATCCTTTTTTTAAATACAACCCACTCACACCTGATTGCCATCCATTTGATTGAAAATGACTTTCACCTTTAAATTACTATTATTTCACCTGCTAATCCTAGAGGCTCACATAATTTACCACTCTCAGATATGTAACAATGGATTATGTTCCTCAGTAAATATATGTTTATTTCATTAATTTGGTTTAATTAGGTTGTTCTTTTTTACCTTTAGGACTGTAGAAACCTGTCTTAGGTGTTCAACATGCAGTATCTAGTATATTCAACTGGAATTCTCTGTTCAGCTAGAAGCAAATGAAGAATAATGAGCTTGTCTAAGCTATAGTAACAGTTCAAAGATTGTAGTCCAAGAAACAGTGGGTGAGAACTTTGTATCTCATGCTACTGCCAAAAGTATTATTACTAAAATGAATAGTCATGAAATATAGTTAATAATAAATGTTGGTGTGTGTGTATATATTTAATTGTAGAACAGTTCTGACCTTACAAGCTGACTGGTTGAGAAGAGTTAAGTAAGAGTCACCATGATGATATTTATGATAACAGGAGGTCTTTTTTTACACAATAACAGTACCAATCCACTTATGCAATGTCAAGCGAGGTCAGTCTTTATGCACACAAACATATAGCACAGGTAAATAACACAACTACTCAAATAAATAACATAATTCTATTGTTTAATTCCTAATGAATTATTAGTTTTAGTTTTTTTTCCTTTAATTGTTGCTTACGTGTACTTTGTATTACAAACTAACCTTACTTGGTAGTGTTGTATAAACCTTTTGTAGCATACTTTGCTCCTCAGTACAATCTCAAATTTGATTTGTTTGTGTTCATAATGTATGCCTTTGGAAACCCAGTTGCCAAAAATAAATTAACAGAACATTATGCTGAACAGTGAAAGAGACAACATGCGTTCTACAAGACCCTAAGGAATAGTCTTACAACACAGACTATAAATAAAGAAATGAACGACACATTGACCGATTATTTATTTTGTTGTACAAAAGCAATAGAACAAGTGAGGTTGTGTGTTATCACAAATAGCATCATGGTTGGATTTATCTCAGGCACTAATATTTCTGGCACAGCTGTGATGTTATTCACGACAACACACTCCCTCTCCTGTTTTATTGCTTTATTACATTATGATGTCTGATGACATAGCACATTAATGTTAACTTTTTAATCAGTAGCACCATGCCTTTATTTCAATGGTAACCAAAATTATTTCAAAGTATTAAAGCAAAGCACATGGATCTGCAGTTTTAATAGTAAAGGAATTGTTTTCCTAGACCTGCATGTCTGTTTCAATTCTTGCCAAGGTATGTTTTCAGAGGAAACGACTTCAGGCAGTTACTTATAACACAGGAACAGATGTGGCTATAAAGTAGTGGAATATTTTCCAGTGAAATAAATTGTAACCCACAGATTTGAATAAAGCAGAAGCAGTAATTTTAGAGTAAAACATGTACCACAGTAATTTTCTCATATTATAGCCTTTCTGACAATTTATTAAAATTATTAATTAACAGGACCCACTTTACCCAAATCTCAGGATTCTCCTCACGACCCTAAGCAGGCTAAACAGGGTCAAAATGTTTCTGCTCCTTATGCAAGTATAAAACCACATGATTGCATAATAACGTAGACCATTTGCCCAAAGTATTCTGAGCTTGTGGTCTATGTTTGTGCATGTAGGCATGTATCCAGTGGTTAAGGACACAATATTTAAGCAGGGATCTTCTTGATGTGTTTTTGACAGTCTCTGTGCCACACGTCAGCTCTCTGACCCTGCATTTCTAACAGCATCAAATATGCCCATGCCTCCATGTTTGTAAGTAAAAGATAGAGAGAGAAGAATCAGGTGAATGGAACAACACTACACAATGCTCAATGCCGTGATTACAGTATAATTAAATCGAGCAGCGCAAGAGGAGAGAAGAAAACAAGGATGAGAAAAAGGGAAAAAAATTGCCAAAACAGAAAATATTTTTTAGCATTACTCAGGGAGACAGAGTCCACAGTATCTTTTAATGCAGACCAGATGGTATGACAGCTACTTAATGGACACAGTGCAGGTCTACTTCCTCGAAAACTGACACAACACAGTACGGTTCTGAAGGTTCCAGGTTATTTAATTAACAGATCCTTTAAATGATTTCATACTAAGTCCCATATTTACCCTTATTTAGGCCATTAGTTAAAATTACTTAACTAATTAGCTTCCATTTGTTACATTCCTAAACGTGTGCAGTATTAATAATACAAAACTATTAGATGCTGCATGAGAAGATTTTTTTTATTTTTGGCAGATCGCTATGAAAGGGCTTCACACATACTGTGAACTGAAAAAAGCCAAGTGGTCATGCAACAGGATAGATATGTAATAGGTTGTTAACAATACATTTGCCATGGTCTTTTGTATAAGAAAAAATACTCAAATTTCATCAGGCATAAATCATTGTCATGCTATGTGCTATTAAGTGAAATATGAGTTCTGAGAGTACATCTGTTAGATTGTAGTACAAGTGGAAGAGGATTTGAAAACCAGGAATAGATGTAGGACACTTGTAATGCTAGTTACAAGAAGGCTAGTCACAAATGAAAACTGCTGCTTAAAGTTGGTTGCGTTCAGAGCTGTGTGGGACACTGAAATTGGACAAAGAAATTGCCAGCTTTGTGTGTGGTTTATCAATTCCATACTAACTAACTACTATAAAGCACCAACTACAATATCTTTACTTAGCAGTAACCAAATAACTAAGCCCCAACTTAAAAAGCAAATAGAGAAATGAATCAGGTTCATTGGTAAACCAGCAGTGTCCGCTAAACGCAGGCAATATGCACTTTATTATGCAAGTTTTCTAAACAGCACTGAGTAATTCTGTCACCAAAAAACTGATAAAGTGCCAGAACCAAAGAACAAGACTGCTAGGCTTGTGCCTCTGAGCAAAACCTTTTATGTTCAACTGTTCGCAGTGTGCTGTACAATGACGACCCGTCATTCTGACCCCAGCTCCCTTTCAAACTGTGGAAAAAAATAACAATGTGCTTAAAACCTCGATGGTACGTTACTTTTTCATGGAACTGATTATTAATAGTGAATGCTCCATCTAATAACACCATGGCAGTAAAAAAAAAAGATGCATGTATACAATATTACAGAAATTTAGTAACAGTTAAGATCTAGCCCCTCTACACTTAGAACTGAGAGCAACTCAATAACTACTCATTATTTTGGTTGCCAGGGCCTTTGTGTAGATTGTATAGGAAATATGAACTTTTGTGCTCAGTATGCACTACATGATTTGTGGAAATGAGAATGACAAGGTTTAATATACACTGCTCACAAAAATGAGGGGATATTTGATTAATTTTTGGAAGCATAATATGTCCAAAATTAGATCAAAGTTCAAAAGTCATGTCTGTTCACTCTGCTGCCATCTTGATGGGCATACAAAACCAGACTCGTATCTCTTTGAACGGGGAGAGACCTTTGTATCTGAAACTAAATGACAAATTAATGTTTCAAATCCACATTTAGAATCACTTGTATAATCTGACAAAAATAATAGAACTTATTGGTGCTGTTGTGTTAAAATAACACACAAAAATAAATATTTTTTAACCTCATTACCAGCCCTAAATTTCCATTATAATTACTGTTTTGTAATGTGTTAATGGTCTGAAATACAGGAATGCATGTTTATTAACAAATGACATCAAGTTGATCAAACAAAACATGAAATATCTCAAGTTCAATCTGCAATTAAATAAAACTTTCTTTGTTGTTTTTTTCCATTTTCCATACTGTCCCAACCTTTTCCTGATTTGCAGTCTTACATTAATTAAATAATTAGTAAAGCTCTGAATGAAAACATAAATTTATGCAGAAAATTACTTGAACGAAATGTTAAAATAGCACCATAGAAGCACCAAAAACTTACATCATTACCTTTATATGTCATCCATCCTTTAGTTTTGATCTGTTCAGGAACCACAGATGATTCTGAATTGGAAAATAAAATGTGCATTTACTTCCAGTCAGTGAAATGTGCCTGATGGAGCCTGAACATAACAGTCTTACATTCAAGTGGGCTTGACAGCTGAAGAAGATGTGAAAAATGGACATTGCATCTCCTACATACATTATCAGTCTGAGATCATACCTAGCAAGTTTAAATCACTTGAGACCTGTCTTAGAACCTTTTAAAAGGTGAAGGATAGCAAAAGTGTGCCTTAATCAGAACAGTACAGTACAGATACTGTATTTTTTCCACATTTATATTCCAAAATCATTTTTATTTATGCCATCTAGAAAAAAATACTTTCAAAAGACAATATATTACATAAAAATAAGAATAAAAAATTTAATAAATCCATCCGTCATAAAAATAATTATCAGAACCACTCATTTAATGGCACTGTTCAATCTTGTCCATTAGTGATGTAATCAATTAAACATTAGCGAACAGCATGAGAAAAACATTTAGTATAACAGCACATCTGCATGTCAAATGATTTTATGGGATGTCTGAACAACATAAAGCTTTGCCACTGGGCCTTATTCCAAAGGTCGAGCTATGAAAATGTTTTGCAAATGTTTGTAATGATGTCATTGTGATGCAGGAGGGCAGCTTTTAAAGAAACGTAATTAATAACTGGAATATGTTGACTGCATCATGCCTTTTCTACTACGTTACTACCTATTTTGGACTTCTGACACCGTCACTCTGCTCAGACATTATGAAATAATCATAATTATTGGAGGTCATCACAGTTTATTAATGCACATCAATGGGTCCATCCATCCATTATCTTCCACTTAATCCACACGGGGTCGCGGGCCAACCGGTGCCCACCCAGCGACTCTGGGTGCAAGGGCAGGATCAACCCTAGATGGGGTGCCAATCTATTATTGAACCTGCCGAGCCACTGAGCTGCCCCATCAATGACTCATACTGTCTAAATGACTGCAATCTTTCTGTTTGTCCATTACAGCCTTATACAAAAATCCCACATTTTACCACCAGAGGACACCATTTTCAGAAATGCTGACTAGTTATCATAATCACCTAATGAGGCTAATATGCAGTAATAATATTTGCCTTAACTAGAAATGTTTCAGCTTTAGGATTGCTATTGTTGGCATTTTCACTGGTGGAAATGATCCTAGGTAAACTGTGTGGCCAAAAGTGCAACACCCAGTCTAATTAGTGAGTCTAATCTCTATGTTATTTCAACCAACTCAACACCTCAGTGACTCTTGACAGGTTTAACAGGCTTTCACCTCTTCAGTTATCTGCACTACCCTTCATAAAAAAAGGTTTGTCAAACTTGAAAGGGAAACTCAGCTAACATCGAGCCCTGACCTTAACTCCTTTGAGATTAACCAGAATAAGAACATACCAATAAAACAACAAACATACATTGTACCAAAGCTTATTGTTTAACATGATGACATTAGTTAAGGCATTAATATAAAAATTACAAATTACATTTCCTATTTATATTATATGTATGGGCTTATACTGCAGCAAGTAAAGATATGGGTCATATACTTGGTAAATAAACCAGAAAATAGATTGGTGTGACATGGCACTATGTACAAAAAAGATAAAAAGAGACAAGTAGTTAGTTAACCTGCCAAGAAAACTGATAACCTGTTGGCTGTCCTGTCAATCACCTTAGTCTTTTATTTAAAAGTCACTTGCTGAATGCAGCTAAATGAGACTGATTTCACAGAGGGACTGTCTGTACTGATGTTGAGCAGTTTCTATAGAAGCACCCTAAGCTCAGTGCACCAGTTCAGGTGGGGAGCCAGTGAAGTATACTTTGTAACATAATAGCCAATTTTGTCGTCAAACATGATTGACTCTGGAGCTTTGGGACTTAAAATCACAATCTTGTCACAGAACTGCACAACCAGAACATACTCCCTCTCAAAGCATTCGACGGACAGTCCATCAGTCAGGAAAGGGTCTGTATGGCCACCCTGCTACACACAGTTTTTTTTGCTTATGAAACCCAGTTACATCCCCGTTCTATCCTGTAACAATAAATAAATACAACTAACCATGTTCTTTCTAAGCAATGCATTTGAATCCTGTATTACAATCACAAAGACTTTCTCAAAATAATATAAGGTTTGCAACTCTTGCAATTTATTTGGGATGCTGTAAAAAGCAAACAGACTTTTTGACTTGTTATGGGGCAATATGAATGTATTATAATCCCTTTTGGTTTTCTCTCTTTCAAAAATGTGTCTAACCTATACCACAGTATTATAATGACGGAATAGGAATTGAGAGCTCACTAGCAGGCCACTGTTAGTGTTCATCTCGGGGTCATAAATTGCTGCCCATAACTGGGTAAACAATGCTAAAGTGCTACATAATGTACTGCGCTCATGCACTGACTTTAAAGACTATTTCCACATTGGTATTACAAATAGAGAGCTCTCAAGCCATAGGCTATGCAATAATGTCAACCAGTGATTGATATGACAATACAAGCCATTACTACATCGCTAAAGTTTTGTCTTGTTAAACTTGACATTTAATCTGTTTGATAGCTACACCTTTCACCTTTCTACTTTAGTTACATCCTAGGATACTCCACAGATCCAAGTCTACTTCTGAAGCCTTATCCCTTCTAAAAGATCAATTTCCTTACTGGAGTTGAGACAGTGCCATGCTTTATCATCTAGCACTAAGATATGTTAAAAAGAATTATGATGTGAGGGAAAAGCTGCTGTCAACCTTTAAAAAAAGTAAAGTCACTGGCTGGAGAAAACATAGCATCCTGTCTTGGTGCTCACAGATCAACACCATCTGGAATACATTAAGATAGCACAAGACTTAATCTTCCTTAAGCGAGGTATGCACCATTTCACCAGATTTAAATTTACATACCATAAAAAACTAAGACTGGTGCACTCTCCAGGAATCATGAAATCACTAGTTATATGGATATACAAAGAACTTCTATATACCAGCCCCTGAACATTGTTACTCGCTTTACAACGCCCCAATGGCTGCATCACAAATGCTTGAAATTCCTTATCTCCACACATTTAAATTCCTTTTGTATGGTTTCCCTGGCTTGAACCTAGACCATCTGTTTCTTTTGTTTTCTGGTTCATGCTTTAGTATATTCTGCACTTTGTTCCTCCGGTGATTGTTAGAATATAATGTTTTCCACACAGTTTCTCCTGTACATAATGTAGAAAAGGTTGTGTTGTAACTAATTTCTTTTTTTCCATTTTTCAATAATTCTAAATTGATTGTAATCTAGTCATACTGGTTCTTTCATGTTTTGCCCAATGAAATCAAGCAAAGTGAATATGTGCAAATCAGGCAAAGTGAATATGTGCAAATCAGGCAAAGTAAAACCTTTAGGTATGTAATGTTTAGAACTAGTGCAATTATTTGTGTACTGCGTAAAAGTCCATCTACTCTGTCATCTAATACCAAACTTAATCTTGCTTTTTCGGTAACAAACACACAAGCAACAAACATAAGTGACCTATGAATTTTTAAAGTTGAAGTCTAGCTTTTAAACTATAGAAGAACATTTTTTAAATAATGAATACAGAGAGAAAGAAAAAAACATAGAGGGAATTAAATGAGACAAGAAAATAGAAGAAAAGCAAGAAGATAGATGCAAAAAAACAATAAAAAAAATAATAAATAGGATATACTTCTTAGGAGGAAACTAAGAACCTAGCAGAACAAATACAAATTCAATTACTGCAGAAGTTCTTTGCCATCCACACATATTGATGTTCTATAAATTATGATAATTTTCTCTTTGCGTGTGTAGTCTATATTTTTCATTATTGATCTATGTTTAATAGGTGAATGTAGCTCCTGTTTATAGTACAAGCTTTTGGACTTTATCCTTAAAAACATGTTGGGAAACAGACAGTGAATCTGATAAGGGGATGAAGATTACAGATATTGTTTCACTGAATGCTCAACAGCACTCACTGTAAATACCCCCACTGTTAGGGTTTAATAAAGTACAATTGATTTTATTTTTTTACATAACAAGTATCCAAGGGAGAATAATCTATAAACTGTGAAATATGCAACTGCTGATGTTGTGGCATCACTACAATAGAACTATATACATTTTGAGAAACAGTGCCTTATTTACAGTTTCATATAAATTAGCTTATTTAAGTAAACATTATTTATATATTCATTATAAAATGTAAATACATTTAAGCTGAAAAAATACATTATGCATACATTATACTCAATACCTCCCATTGTAATGTAGCATTCTTTTGAGTTTTTCTTTTGGTATAATTTTTGCACAGCACCTACTCCATAACTGCATTTCTTCCAGTTGTAGAAGTTTGTCTTATTATACATTCAGAAACACTACCTCTTCTAAGCTATAGGCTATGCAGTTGTGTTCAAAATTATTCAACCCCCAATGCTGTAAAGGGTTTTATGGAATTCAATGTACATTTGTAATTGTGTTTAATTAAATCTTACAAGGACTTGTTAATGAACCAAATGCACTAGAATGACATCAATTGTTTTTGTAAAACAGTATTTAATGTATTTTTGTGATTTCTTCATTGACCCCTTAAAAACGACCACTCTTAAGCACAGAGGTTTATTTAAGTGTTTCCAATCAGATATTGAAAACACCTGGGCATGTCAATGAGCAGCAAGCAAGCACAACGAGCACCAATCTGGCAGATTTCAAATGATGGTGATACTCAGCTCCATGTAGACATTTACTCGTGTGTTTTCAACATGGTGAAGTCAAGAGAATGGTCCAAGAAGACAAGAGAAGAGGTGATTTCTCTTCACAAGAAAGGCAGTGGTTATAAAAAGATTGCAAAGATGCTAAACATCCCAAGAGACACCATTGGAAGTATCATTCGCAAATTCAAGGCAAAGGGCACTGTGGAAACGCTGCCTGGTCGTGGCAGAAAGAGGATGCTAACAGCGACTGCTGTGCGCTACCCGAGGCACAGGGTGAAGAAAAATCCCCGTGTGACTGCTTAGGAACTGAAAAGAGATATGTCAGATGTAGGTTCTGAAGTTTCAGGTCAGACAATAAGGCGCACCACTGCGAAATGAAGGCCTCCATGCCAGAACTCCAAGGTGCACCCTCCTGCTGACTTCAAAGAATAAGAAGAGTCGACTCCAGTTTGCCAAAAATCACGTGGACAAACCACACAAGTTTTGGGATACTGTTCTCTGGAGTGATAAATCAAAATTAAAACTCTTTGGACCCATGGATCAACACTATGTCTGGAGAGGGAAGAACAAGGTCTATGAAGAGACGAACACCTTGCCTACTGTGAAGCATGGTGGGGGGGTCAATCATGCTTTGGACCTGTTTTGCATCTACAGGTACAGGGAAGCTTCAGCGTGTGCAAGGTACTTTGAATTCTATTTAGTACCAGGAGATCTTGGATAAAAATGTGATGCAGTCCGTCACAAACCTGCGGCTTGGGAGACGTTGGACCTTTTAACAGAAAAATGATCCCAAGCATACCTCCAAATCCACCAGAGCTTGGTTGCAGATGAAGGGCTGGGGCATTCTGTAGTGGCCATCGCAGGACCTGAAGAAGCCAGTTGCAGTGCGCAAGCTCAAGAATATGGCTGAACTGCAGGCCATTGCCCATGAAGAATGGGATACGATACCCATAGATCGCTGCAAGACACTTGTGTCAAGCTATTCTTTACGTTTGAAAAACGTTATAACTGCAAAGGGATGTTGTACTTAGTACTAAGAATGAATGTCACTTGGGGGTTGAATAAAATTGACAATGATGTGAGCACAGAAAAAACGTTTGTGGTTATATCACCATAAATGTTAACTTGCATTTGTCTAATTTACAAGTGCATCTTTGATTTAATTGTAAACGAGATAAATGAAATAAACAAAATAAATGTCAAACTTGCTAAAACACTTAATTTCAGTGGGGATTGAATAATTCTGTGTAGCTGTATACTGTTGAATCTTTTCATGTTATGTTATTTTATATGTTGACTTTTTTGCATCAAATTACAGACTGTAGCATCAATTGTGTATTGATAAGAAGCAGTATCAATAACAGTATCAATAAAATCCTAATAATAAACGTTCTTAATGGTGATGTTGTTTAGAATAAAACATTCTTGCTTAGGGTTTGCTCCTACTCAGACAAAGAATAGAGCTTACCCGTGCCCTTGCCAATACTGAAGGCCTGACATCAGACCTGATAGATCAATGGGATGAGTATTGAGTCATGACATTTCCCACATGCCCACTTAAACAAAAGCATCACTTTGCATATGTTATTATCCAGAGCTAATTGTTGGCTTTGGGTCACTTATTTGCTTGTGGACACTGCAGATCAAGAGTAAGCGCACATTTTAATAGGTGTGTCCTACAAGCGTACTTGAGTGCTGATCAATAAACTAACTTGAGTTTCTGAATCAATAAAGCAAATACACAAATACACATCTTATAATTAGGCTGTTTTATTTCACAATTGAGAATTGTATATTTCCCTAAATACACTATATGCACATCAATTGCCATCCAAAATAGAATGATTAAAACTCTTGTCAAGTAAAAAAAGTAATAGGTCCAAATATTATGACCCTTTGCAAACTCTTGCATTTAAAGTGATGAAACCAGAGACTGCAGCAACATTGAGAAATATAATAATAACAGCAATTATCCGTAATTCCTGATTGACTTGAGTCAATATGTGTGCAAGCAAATTCTTTGTGTAATGTCTTGGGTGAGGGTTGGTGTGTAACAAAAAGTCAAGTTAAAGTAAAGTTCTCTATGCACTCATACTCCACTGTATGCAATGCAGTGTCAACTGCAAACAAGTTATTAAAATTTCTTATGTACCCATTCCCCTTATTTATGTTTAACCTTGCTAGCTATTCATTACATTATAGGATTTTTACATTCTTATACATACAGTGCACCTGGAAAGTATTCACATCGCTTCACTTTTTCCACATTTTGTTACGTTACAGCCTTATTCCCAATTGTATTCAATTAATCTCTTTCCTTAAAATTCTACACAAAATACCCCATTATGACCATGTGAAAAAGTAAGTAAGTATCTAAAATGTAGTAAAAATAAAAATCTAAGAAATCACATTTACATAAGTATTCACAGCCTTTGCCATGAAGCTCAAACTTGAGCTCAGGTGCATCCTGTTTCCACTGATCATCCTTGAGATGTTTCTACAGCTTAAATGG
>JAUZSU010184211.1:0-12401 GCA_034780255.1 Parotocinclus maculicauda
CCCTCTCTCGCTCGCTCTCTCTCTCTCTCTCTCTCTCTCTCTCTCTCTCTCTCTTGCTCTCTCTCGCTCTCACTCTAACTCTCAGTCTCTGCACTGTCTCAGATTAGACAGGCCATTCGTAGGCGAGAATGGGGAGGATGGGGTCTGGGCCAAAAGACAGAACACCAGCCTCCTAATTGATGACTCCCTTTGAGTGAGAAACACCAGACTAGATTGATGGTCCTGCAATTTAGAGCTTTTGGAATGGATCCTTGCAGCAGCCATTAACTCAATAACATGTCGCCCAAAGTAAAGCCAAACCCCTTCATGTGACAACAGAACGAAATGAGGGATTGGATCCATTACAACAAATCTGCACCAATACTGTTTGGAAAACAATGAGAATTGAATATACCAGCACATTATAGGAGTACATAAAAGCTCTGATAATCATTGCTGTAATGTTGGCTTCATAAAGTAGCCTAGAGGAATATGTTAAATATGTACTACTGAATACAGCAACACAACCGCATGCATTCTCATGTGATAAAAAATAGACACTTTTCACATTTTCTAAACTTCATTGTTAAAAAAGGCACCATGGCCTATCTTTAATCAAATAAAATTGCTTTTTATTGAAGACTAGCTAAGCAACTATAAATATTACTTTAGTACCCGAATCAGAATGCCTTTACTTACTAAATGAACCAAGTACACACCAAGAAGGTATGTCAAAACTTACTAGAATTATTTAAGCAGATATAGTTTCAACCTTCTTGCTGTTTGCATGTTAGGTTTGTCAAGAAAAATACCAGACAAGACCAGAAACACGGTCTACAAGTTGTTTGCCTAATAGTCATGTGCATTTGTAAAGTAAATAAAACATAATTATTGTGGTATATTTTAACACAAGTTTTCTATTAAATAAATAATTGACAGCATTATGCAGTACTCCATACAACACTGAAATTCCACCTCTGATTAATGTGTTACAGTGTATTAGCAGTTAGCTTGCTAGCATGACTGTGGAACTGTTATGTATCCTCCATACTGCATATTCAAAACATCACAGATTTCACTGGTAGTGTGCAAACTGTACAAACGATGTAGTACAGTACAACACATTCCATATAGGTTTGAATAATAATAAAATGACAGAAGATACAACATTGCAAAGTGACATTGACTGATTAATTCACAAATTTATTCATTTTTCTTAATCCTAGTCATATTGGTGGGAGAGTAAGTGCCTAGCTGCCGGCACAGGGCGTAGGGCATGTACAACCCTAGACAGGGGGTCCAATCCAATGTAGGGCACATACAGTAATTCACTAAGGGCACGTTAGAAACTGCAGCTGACTTAATACAAGTCTTTGAAATGTAGGAGATATCCCACAGTTGTGAGGCGACAGTACTAACCACTGCACCACCATTACGCCCCAACGTGAGATTCTGATAAAGAAACTTAACTTGTGAAGTCCATAGACAGGCATGAGAGCTCAAAAGGAAACTTATTTGAAAAGATTATTCTTTCATAAGATTACAAAGTTGAAAGTTGTCATTGTTATCCATGTAGGTCACAGCATACGAAGAGCAAGTTTTTTCTATGCACAAGAGCTTGGTAATCCAAACATAACCATTATGCACCAGCGTGAATTTCAAAAGTGTCTGTTTAGATAACTTATCCTCCTTCTGTCAGCACTGCCTTTCTAATCTATAATGGAGTGTTCTGAATATGTAAACAGAATCCTGTAATATGGGACACACTTGGTTTGCAGAACACAGCACAGAGCAAGTCAGCAAGACGGCAGCAACAATACAAATCACAGCTCAAGACAAAAATTTAGAGTGCACATTTCTATATTTACTTTTCATATATATTCATAGCTCTGTTTCATTTGTAATGAGATTATGAACTGGTATTAAAAATAAACATTTAAACATTTGTTTAAGGTAAATTAAACCTTTTCCCTCTTTAGAAGGTCATGTGGTCACATTACAGTAATTAAGGGAGTTTGGAAACACCTGAAGAAAGGCTTATTTTTTTTTATATTTGTTTGCACTCACCACACAGGATCCTAAATGTAGGTTACTTTGTGGACTAAATCTGAAGTGTTACTTTTTATATGTGACATTTAATTGTGCTGATTTTAATTTTGCAATTTCTCAATTTCAGCAAAGCATCACCCGGAGGTATGGAGAGGAATTTTCCATCCTTTTAATGTAGCTTTGATTAAAAAGATGCATAGATCTGTAACGTATATTAGCCCAAAGATGTTGAGAAGATTTCTCACAGGAAACGTGGTTATCTAGAGGAATGGATAGTGTGAGAGCATTTATTACAGCTTGCTTATAACCTCCAGGCTCAGCCTGCTATTGCAGCAAGTAACAAGTGCTTTAGTTGTCCTTACCTTATTTAACTCTATAAAGAAACACAGCGCAATGACTTTATTATAGCCCAGCCGAACACAGTCAAATCGATCTGGTCAGTCTTTCAATGGCCACATCAATCTTCGTATAGGAAAAAAAAACACAATCAAACCAAAGCTGTTTGTGTTCTGCTTGTTTTTGCCCTGCAGGAGCAGTTGAGCCAGATTCATTTCTGACGAAGGGTCCCTTCAGTAATTAAGAGGGTTCAGATAAACTCTGTGGTAGCCCTGCAGTATGACACTGAGAGAGAGATAAATTAACAGCTAATGAGAAAATGATTGCACTTCTCAAGACTCAAGACGGGTACATTCACAGTTGTAGCCAACTTCAAACCTTTGTTTATTCTCAGCTCTCACAGTGTGTATATGAATCTGCGTGTCAACGTGAGAGTAGGCACTGATACAACATATCTATGAAATCTCTATGCAAGTATGTGTGTGTGTGTGTGTGTGTGTGTGGAAGCTGGCCATCAGTCAGTTAAAAGGTGTCAGCATAAATAGTTTGCTGCAACTGAACCTTGTAGGTGTGTTGCAAGCTTCTGATGAGTGATGATCAAGAGATGTTTCAACAGAGCAGAGCATCAAATGCAGTTGAAGGATGAGCTCAAATGCTTCACTTCTTAAGGCAAATATTAATTACCTGAAACAGTTGTAATGGACTGCAGTGTCAACCCTTTAGAATGTTATATATTTTGCATAAACATTGTTTTCACACAATGCCTAAAGGTAGACAAAGAGAACACAATTAAACCATTTATTCATTTTTTAATCTGCATATTCCTTGTCAGGATCATGGGAAAGCAATAAGACAAAAATCTTATTTGGACTCGTCTGTTTAAAAAATGTTTTCCAGTAGACATCTGATAGCAATGTTCTTTTGGTAGAGCAGTGGGTGCAACCCTGACATGCACACCATTGTTGTACAGTGATGGCGCACTACTGAAAATTAACATAGTCAATGTGAGAGATGGCCTTTAGTTGCTTTAGAATTTACTCTGGCTTCCAATGTGAGCTTGCAAACTGAAGCAAATCTAAACTGGGATGCTACCAAAAAGACCATCAAACACACAGACAGAACTGGACTCAACACCAGACTTGGACAGACAGGGAACCAATACATAGCCAAGACAAAGTTATGAACAAGAAACTTCTGCCTGGTGGAATGGAGATGTTGGAACAGGAACTTTGGAGAAACAGAACGACCTTATTCTGAAACAAGGGAAGAACTCAAGGACATTTCTTTCTTTTTAATTTCATACCAGCATCATATGATACTCAGAGGTGTAATATTATTTTAGTTTTAAAAGTATTAAAATGTAATGCTTGCATGTACAAGTATATATTATAATATAATTCAATAAATTGTTTCATATTATTTTTAGATGGTTCCCATCTCCCAGTAAATAATGTAGACCTAATTAGTAAAAAACATGGCAAACTTTCTTTTGAAATGTTTATGTCAGGACGATGTTCAACAACTATATGGTAACCAGTGAACCCTTCAGTGAGTCTTCTGTGATGAAAGGTTTTGACTACGGAGTGGAAAGTTGTGAATTCTACACTCCAGCACCATCTCACATTACAAACAGAGGTCAATCCACTTGTCCAGACAGCACAGGAGTGGCGAGACTGAGACTGTGAAATCACCCAAATGTAGATCACTGGGGATCAATAGCCATGTTTAAACATGTAGAATGGATAATGGTCACGTAGTGATTCATAGAAAACAAAAATTGGTCCCCATCATTCACCACCGGCACTATTATAACTACTATAGACAGATAAGCATGTGTCATCCCAGCCCATTGTAGCTGGTGGAAAGTTCAGTGACTTCTCCCAGCCTATGGATTTGCAGAGACTTGTAGCCACTATAGTGTCAGTTTTGCCTGAAATTTGATCTGCCACATCTGTGTTTTTGCTCCATGCTCAGACTCCTAGCTACTGTAGTGAAAGCTCTGTTTTGTTCCACTGTAATTCAACTTCAGTACATTTCTGCCAAGCCCTTCTATAAAGATGTCAAGGAAGAAAAATCCAGATAAAGCCTAAGTGTAGTGGCGTATAAAGGTGCCTGGTCAGCCATGCCTGGCTTGGTCCATGAGGTAAATGCATTAGTTGCAGAAAGAGACCAGAAGAGAGACCAGAACATGCTTCAGTAACGACACACGGGACCATATGCTTTAATACAAAGCTGCCAGATTTTTGTGTGGATACACATTTGGCAAGTTGATATGTAGCATGTTGTTATGAGATGTTACATATTGCAGGTGTTGTTGGCATCTGCTGGCTTTCTTTGCCTGCAGTCAGTTCTTTTATGCAACCTCAATAAAGTGCCTTTGAATGGAGTGACTCATGTTACTTCCTTCAATGGCCAAATATCACATAGGAAAAACCAAGGCATCTTGTGACATTAGTAAGTTATCATACTTTTAATATTTCCAACAAAGTTTATTTAACATTGCTATCAGCATCAATTGTCATTTTAATGAGCTGTTATAGTTGGAACAATTTTAACGAGCCCAATCATGTGTAAGGACTGACCCACTGATTACAGATAATTTTTTTTTTCTTGAAGTGGAAGTTAGTTTTAGATTTGAAGTGAAAAAACAACAATAATGAATGTTTCTCACAACTTTCAACTCAGCCACAAATGTAATGGATACAAAACTATTTTATCCTTTCTGTTGGTATGCAGTAACATTATGCTAAACTGATTCCATCACATATAAAAAATGTTACAGGATGCCCTAGTCTCCTCTACTTTAAATTGCATAGTTGTTAGGGATCATACTCAAATTTCATATTATTTTTAATATTCTTATAATGATGTTATTATATGGTGTTTCTTAATATGACCAAGCATGTCAACTGATTTCAGGGACACCAACATAAATCATAAGAGTTTGTTTTGCTTAAATGTCTTAAATTAATGTCAGAGGCAATAATCCACAGACATACAACCTTACGAACTGCCTACTTACGGGTCAATGGTTTGCTATCACTACCCTTCACCAAATTCCACATAGATTGCTGGCTTGCATAAATACTTTTATCATCACACCTGAGCAAGGTCTATGCCAATAATAATCCACACATCCTAATACATCAAATCCTAGACAATTTAAAGTGGTGGTGAAGCTTTGCACCATTGCAAGCATTATTTTACATTATTACTTAGGTGTGCATGTTTGATTTCATTTCTTTCACAAGCTATTCAAGCTTGCAACATCATCACCTCTTCCTCTGTTTAATTATTTGCCAACTTCTTGTGCAGGCAGATCAGGCAGAGGTGATGTACCCAGCCTAAGTGAAGCAATTCTTACATGCTGTCACAGTGATGTGCATCATCCTGCATAGCCCTCTTCTGACCATTTTTGGTTCCCACAGCAGGCTGCTCAATTATAGCCTACTGTGCCCCACCTATTTAAGCCTTTACTCCTGCTCACCTCAGGCATTTCATCTTACACTCTATTTCTCCTGGCTCCCCTTTTTTGCTTTGCTGACTCCTCTTTTATCATTTTCTCTGTGTTCTCTTGGTTCTAGTGATTCTTTGCCTAGCATGTTTCATGGTTATTGTAGTTCTGTTCTTTGTTGGATTGTCTGTTTGTATAACACATGGTCTTATTGTATTGTTTGTTAGACATATCCAGTTAGTCTGTCGGTTTTAGCTTTAGCATTGTCTGTTAGCATTCTCAGTCTTGTTAGCACACTGCCTGCAAGCATTTGCCATCATTCTCTCTATTAAAATAGTGTTAGCATTTTTGTTTGTCTTAGCTCTTTGATTGATTGTATTAGCATTGTCAGTTGTAATTAGCATTGTCTCTTTATGTGTCAGGTTCTAAAAGCATAGTTTGCACTTTGCATGTTGGCTGTAATGTTAGGTTGTCCTAGGGTGTTTGCACTGACTGTATGTATTAGCATTAGCTCTATATGTGTATGTATTATTAGTATGTATTAGCTCTGTATGTGTTCGCACCATGTCTGTTAAGAATAAACCATCTACTCTTGCACATATGTCTGCCTCTGTTTAATGGCCTTGCCCAAAACATGACACATGCTCTGTGTCCATCTTTGTATAACATAAGGAAAATGTGCACCTCAAGTTTAGGGCAAGTATTGGAACAAAGTTGACATATTTGAGCCTGTGACACAGAACATTCTCTATGTTGCTAATCAATAAAGTCACATTAATTCACAGCAAGAGATTGAAGATAAAAGAGGTAGGAAACTTCTGTACTGTACTAAAATAAAGAAAAGTGAAAATCACATACTGTTGTATGTGTAATCAACACAAATATTTGCAATTACGTTTCAGTCAAATACTGTATATACTAATTGCTGAAACGAAAGTTTATCCTATATGATGACATCAAAAGAAAAAGAGAAAGGTCAGTGTTTTCTTGGCCTATCAACCAAACATTCCCAGACCCACAATTTTTCTTCCATCCCTCCCACCTCTTTGAATCTCTCCTTCCACCTGTCATCTCACGGGCCCCCCAGGCTTTGCTGTTGACAACACACAAATACAAGTGCTCTCCAGCCAGTTGTGTGTGTGTGTATTTTGTGTGTGGGTCAAGTTTATATATTATTTTGAAGACTAAATTTCACCACAAGGATAAAGGTCTGCTATTTTTTTACCTTGTGGGGAAATTTAGCTTGTCTCCCGAAAGAAAAAAAAATTATTTTCACAAGGACTGCAACTTTCTTTTAAAAACATAAAACAAAAACAAAGTGCCAGGATTAGGTTGGAATTGAGGTGTAGTATTAATTAGCTACAGTAATATTCTGTCAATTCCCTAAAAAGATAGAAAGGAAAAACTTGGGTTTGTGTGCAATATCACTTGTGTTCTTATTGTTTGTGTATTGTGTATCCAGTATGGAGCTCCAGTTTTTTTTACATTTGAAGAGATTGAATAAACCAGATGTGATAAGTTCAGCAGCATTGTTTCACAATTTTGTGTTAGTATTATTAACATTTAAAGCAGTTGTGCAATGCTCATGTTACATTGGTTATACTGTTCTGTGTTTCTGTACACGCTATTGCAGTCAAAGTAATGGAAAAACCAATAGCAAAAGAAATCAAAGCCTCATATTCAGTTTAATACTAATATCAGTTACATTTCAGCTGCAAAAGCCATTCACAGATGGCACTTTGATCCATAGCAGCCTAAATCATCTTACAGATTCTGTCTTCTCTTTGTCTTCACGATATATTCAGCTTGCAACTTAGTAATATTTGGTCAATAATTTTCTTAAGTAATCACTTTGACTTTTGAAGAAAAAAATAACTCCATCAGTAGTTTTTTTTATATTGAACTGTTTTATTACCAGCTGGAAACTTTGAGGCCAGACTACTTCTTGTTGTATTTAAGGACCCCATCTATTTGAAATATATAATTAGTTTTCTTCCAGGATAACCGGACAGTATGATAGCATACAGAAACAGAAATAGCACGTGTTCTGAAATTTCAATTACTCTAAAATAAGTCTATGATGTTATTGATCAATTTACAATGAAATTGAACGATAGTCTGTGTTAGTAATTATTTGTTTGATTTTTATAACACGGTTGTTTGTATCATTAACACTTTAAGGCTTCTTTAAGGTTTTGGCTTTTTATCAGTAGTATAGATAAATGTTGAGGCTGATTGTTTGAAATGTTGGAACACCAAATTAGTTTAAAACTATTAATTGATTGTTTTATTAATAATATTAGTACAAGTTATCTTCTGTACTAATTTGCTTGATGAGGTTATTATTATTTCTGTTCTTGTTGCAGGAATAGCAATGACTGAGACATTTATGTTGTGTTGCTGATGATTTTGAACCTTACTTTCTTACGTATGAGTATGATGGGGATATGTTCTCACAAATCCATACAAAGTTGAATTTAACCTAAACCAAGGAGGTTAATGTATACTGTGCACACTCACTGAAAAAAATAACTATGCAAGAAGGGGTTTTTGAAATTGAATGAAACTTTGTATGTGTAGATGTAATGATTATAATGCAAATGTGTGCAATTACAACATTTAAGAAATGGCAAGTTTATTGATGAAAAGTGTACAATTAAAATGAGCCTCTATCACCCCCTGGGCTGCCTCTGGTCAGTACACAAAATGTTGCACCTGGGCCTGGAGATCCTTTCTTTTTCACCTCCTTTTTCACTACGTTTTTTCTTGTGTAAAAACCTGACTGGTTTGCATGGAGACTTCACCTCAACCAATAGAAACTGTGAGTCAGACAGTGCCATTAAACATCAGGGCCATTAATGCCTCTACAGTTGAAAGGGTGTTGCAAAATCTGGTGGACAGTCATTCCAAAGGAGTGTACTAGAACTTGATGTATTATACTACTCCATTTGTACAATAACACATTTTATATGTGATACCACGTTACTTCTAGAGACACTTGAAAGGACCTGACATATTCTATTTTAGATCAATTAAGTAAATGCAAACATATCGATTAAATAATTGGAAAAAGAGTTGCATTAGATATGCCTCACATGTAAATACAATTACTGAAAAGTCATGCTTTCCCTGCATGTCTGCTGACAGGACCCAATGATCTGAAATTAAATGTTTAAAACTTATATATGCAAGTTCATAATGTTGGCTTCTGCTATTTAGTTTGCCTGGTGCTCCAGGGAAAGAGCACATTCTCTGATTAATGGTCTTTTTAATGGAACAAATCTGAATTAACAGTAGGTGTCACACACATGGTCTTGGGTCATTTAAGCAGCTAAGCTTAGGCTCTTACAGGAATGCATTCTCTGAGGTTTGACAATGATTCAAAGCCACCCTAATGCATTGTCATCAAAGCTTTTCCCAAAAAGACTCACCTTTTCATTTTGGCTTTTCAATCTTTTTCATTAAGGTTCTTTACTGTTTATCTCCAAAAGTGTGGTCTTCCTCTAAAGTGAGTAATTGGTTGTCATAGGCCTTCTATCAGGTATATTGTTCAGGCTGCTCACCTACTGTCAGCATTCAGTGTGTCAACCAAAACACCAACCTTAACAGGCTTTATCAGGTTTCACCCCTATTGTGCTCACTCCAAACCATTAAGCAGTAATGAATTCAAAGGCATTTTAAGATAGGCAGGTCTAGCGTTCTGCAGTTCAACTGAAGTGAGAATCTTTGTACTTCCCTCATTAGTTATTTGGGACATGGTTTGATACTCATCTCCAGATCATCTCACAGGAAGTGAGTAACCCTCATCCACCATCGCTACTCGGCTGATAGATGAGGCTTTACTTGAGCAGTTTTACAGTACTTCACACAGCTTCCTTTGCATGGCTGCGGCTAAGGGTGCTTTTATGTAAATGCTACCATCATGGCTCTGTTTCACTTTGCTGGCTCTCTGGTATGGTTGTATCTTCTTGACATCTTCATCTGTTTGATGGGATTGAGTTAAATAACCTGCACACATTTTGAGGATATTAAAGGGATCATGTTTAAACAGTACATTCCCGATATATCATAAACTTCTTTCCTGTTCATTGAGTCCAGTAACAACATGGACACAGAGGAAACATAAAAACGCTGTCCAGTAATGAGTGAATTCTCAAAGAAGATAGAGATGAGAACCATCCAAGGTTAAAATAGAGTCTGTTTGGATCACAATGAGTCCTGCTAGTACCTTTTTCTGGATTATATCACCACATCTTTTGGTTACCTGCAAAGGCATTCTTTGCTTGGACTGTTCTGTAGTGTTGGGTGAAAGGTTGAAGCTTATTGCTTGGGTAATGGAGGTGATTAAATGCTGAATACTTTGCAAACAGATTTGCTTTCATTTGTCTGAAACTTGATACAGCTGCAGTCACATTTACCCTAAATCTGAACAGAGAGAGATAACAAACGCATAACTGTGTCTACACAGGTGTGTACACACATGTGCATAATCACATCCACACAGTTATGTGAATATGAAAATTGTTAAAGTGTCTATGAAGGTACTATCAACTTGCAGTTATATAACAATTAGTATAACGTTTTAATGAATGCTTCTGCTTCAACAATTGCTAGTCCCTTTAGGTGTATGTAATTTCCAGAAATGTGACCCCAACCCACTTCAGCCTCTTGGTATGCCAAAGTAGCACAAATGGATAGATTTTGTTGTGACAAAGCATGAAGCGCTGTCTCTCGCACTTTTTCTCTCTTTCTGCTCCACTCATCTGTTAGATTCTGTTCATTAAAAGCTGTCAGTCATTTTGCTCTTGCTATGGTTTTGATTGTGGTTCTGCTGTCAGAAATGAAACACCTCGGCCAAGTGCTAAACACTTCATTTTGTGTCTCTGCAGCCAAAGTGACAGAGTTTCAATAGCATTAAGCTATTCTCACCAACCTGAAATGCATTTTCAAGAGATTAAGCTGTGGCTTAGTGTTGTGGCAGGGCCTGTCAGAGACATATTTTGTCTTGTCCACTTTCAGTGATTTCCTGATATTTAATAACCTCTTATATGTTCAGAGAAATTCCACCTTCAGAACTGGACCACTTTATCTCTGCCATGTGCTGAAGTCAAACCAGTGGCCTAGGTTCCATTTTCCATTTTGGTGCTTACTGCTCATAGCACCCAACCTATGATACACAAGGAATGAAACAAAATTGTATTTAATATGTCAAATATTGCACCTAGAATATGAATGTATATTATATTGTACCTAGAATATGAATGTATATTAGTGTATTTTAAATTTAAATTAGATTCCAGCCAGCAGTATCTCACATTATTACAAATAGTCAGTTTACTTTGATTTTAAATGCTTGAATAGTAAAACTAGTATGCTAAAGGAACACAAACTGCACTGTCCATATGTCAAATGTTTGAGAATTTTTTTTTTTTACTTGCTCAGAGACACTAGTCAACCCAAAGAGACACTTTGTCAAAATCTAACTGCCAGGGGAAACATAGCACACTGTTAAAAAAAATCACAAAAATGCTGTGGGAAAGAATTATACCACTACACCAAGAGCTAAACCAACCCTTCTGGTAAGGCCTTTGGGTGCTGTATTCATTTCTGTTGAAACAGAAGTAAGAAGTACCCGGTAAGTAAGCACAAGGATAAATCCCAAACCCAATCTAGTACGGGTTGCTAATTCATACACAATGGCAGTTCAGTCCTGGTCTCGTGTTCTCTGAGAGCAGGTTTAAATATAGCACTATAATTCTTAACTGCAGCCACAGGATGCACTGCAAGCTTGTGTGCAGCACGGCCGACCTAATGAGGCAGCAGGTATGTGCAGCGGGAGCTAACACAATTTAGCCCTCGCACTCAGCAGATCCTATGGCGCGTAAGTGGCTATGATGGATGAGCCGGTCTTCTTAGTCCTCTGATACGTCCACCCTCTACACACAAGCGCACACAGCATACAGAACCTAGACCCAGGACCTTGTGAGACGTTCTTACCATGGTGTGACATCACCCAGATGCAGATTGTTTCTGTTGGCTGTAAGTGCTACCCATGTCGCTGCAATGAATTATGCAGCGACTTGGGCTGTTGGGGCTGGCCTACCATGAGTGCAGCAATTAAGGTGGCATGGTCTCCTAATTGTCTGAGGATCAGGTCCCCGGGCCTCAGGCTATAGATACGCTGAAGCCTGCCCTCTCAAGTGCGAAAGAGAGGAAGAAAGAGAGAGTGTGGTTTTTACAGGGAAATGAGTGACCATCTGGTAGGGGGAGATCTGCTGTAGTAACTTGACCAAACATTGGTGAAAAAGAGAAGATTCACACTCACTGTTGTCCATTAGGACAGGGATGTTTTCTGAAAGCAATACAGCTTTATCCCACTGTAGCATCTCTGACAGGGTTGCTGAAACCCTAGTACGGTGTAACAGAGGACAGTGGAGCAAATAAAGCATAAGGCTGAAATGTAAACCCAGTTCAAGCTTTAGCTTATATGCAGAATCCAGGTTTGTTTATACAGTGCATCCGGAAAGTATTCACAGTGCTTCACTTTTTCCACATTTTGTTACATTACAGCCTTATTCCAAAT
>JAUZSU010184222.1:0-12401 GCA_034780255.1 Parotocinclus maculicauda
TCTCGTAACATATCTATCATGATAAATATTGTTTAGTCTTGGGAAATTTTTTTTTATTTTTACATTGTTTCTCTGATTGCTGTTTTCAGCAAATTCATAACGTGTAGACACATGGCATTCTTACTAGTAGCATTAGGACACTAAGCGCATTATAATTATTTAATAACAAATATTTTTACAATAAACTAAATACTGATTTTTAATGCTCTGTGTAGTTTTTAAATTATTATAACTTAATTTGGCAGTTACATCATTGTGCAGGACACCCTGCTTAATAATAAAATATTTCTTACAGTTATTTATATATACATGTAAGTCCTGGAAACAGAAATGGCACTCATTCAGCGAAATGGCTTTCCTACAAACCAATCAACTGTTGGTTAAGGGCCTTGTTTAAGGACCAAACAGTGGCAGCTTGGCAGAGGTGGGATTTAAACCCTTGACCTTCTGGTCCATAGTCCAGTACTTTAGTCCACGTATGTAGACTCTACTGTATTTCCCAACCTACAGACCAACACACCAGTATTATCATTAGAGTTTGATATACTCTAGGTGATGTAGTATGCAGTTTATTACAATGTAATATGGGGTCAAAATCTAACAATTTTCACACTGTGCACAAAAATGACATAGCTGTAGCCGCAAAAATTTTTCGGTTTAATTTTGCTTGGATTGTTTAGACTTGTGCATATCTGAGCATGTCTGTTTTGTCGCTGTTGTTATACACTTCATAATAACCCACCTGCTTTCATTACTCAGATTTCTAGCTGCATTAATTAAGCCGAAACGAAGCATTGTTCCAAAATGTCTTTTATGTGTAAGTGCTCCCTTTGTTGTTATGCCTGCAGAAATACACAAGCAGAATGGCATGCATTTTTTATGTTTTCAAACCTTCAGTCCTGAAATCCTCTGACCTGCGCTTCTGCTGTGGATTAATCTCTAGCCCTGGGCTCTCTGCATTCTCCGAGATGTCATGTGCGGCTACAAACAGGCAATAGCAAAGTGTCGTTCACATATCCAGTCTTTTCCCCCAGTGCGTCTCTTCTCCCTCCTGTCTCGCTTCTCCTCTCCTACGCTCTATTATCTGCGGTTCTCCTCTATCCACCCTGGCTCTGATTATCATTCCCACTCTGGGGCCTCCTCGCTGTCCATTAAACACTGTGTACAGCTTCCCTTACTTTAAGCCTGAGCATCGTTCCCAATCCCAATCACTTGTTTCTTTGTTTCAGCCTGAGGGATTTCCGAATTGCACTGTTGTAATAGAAACTAAAATGCTTTGTTGGTTGTACCTGCACCATAAATATCCTGGTTGTCCACATATTCACAGCTTCCTTTGTCACCTGCGCTACGGTGATGTTGAACACCTCCTACAGTGTCTGTTCTTATAGATGGTGGATGGTAACTTATGTGGCTTGCTAACTGTTTTGACAGGGTTCGCAATCCCTCATTCCCTTATCCGTTAAATTCGTCCACCCTTCTCTCATCTGTGTTCTCATCTCACCACTGCTTTTATCTTGTCAGCCTCATTTCAGTCCCATCTCAAGCATTACCTTTCTCACTCTTTATATATAACCATACGTAATTATTTATATTACCAAAGCACATGATCAAAGTGACTGGCTCAGCTCTGTGCTGTTGCGGGAGCAGCTTTTTATTCCACTTTTCGGATATAGCAGTACAGTGTATGAATACAAATGCAGCAAATGATAGCCTGTGAATTTAAAATGCAAATGAGATCGTCTTTAAATGGTTTCCGCAAAGAGGGAATATCGTTAGCATTAGTGAGTTGGTTTGCAGTGGTGTTTCATATGCATGAGGTAAAAGAAGAAATCACTTTCTGAGTATGATTTGGAGAAGGAAACTAATGACTGAAATTCTTGTTTTATCTCATAAAATTCAGCATTTTCCTACTCATCATAGTGTAGTATACATGTATTGTACATTTTGTGTAATCAAAAACTCATTAAATGTACTCATTGACCTAAAGATTGGTAAATATTCCTATCTTGCTGGTAATGACTCCTATTCCTATATAACTGGGTGCTCTGCAGTGCTTCTTTCAGTGAGATTGTCTCTCTCATAGTTATTGATATGGGTTTCAATCAAACGTCCACCAGGTGACATTTGACTTGAGGATGATTTTGTTTCCAAGCTGTTACTCTAAGCGCTTTAAGAAGAGTCTCCATGTTCACATGATTTCACTTGAACAACTGGCTGCTAAGAGATTAGTTCCCAGACTCTCAGGTTGTCATGCCAACAAGACCCCTGTTGCCTGTGTGTTTTGTCTAATTGGCTGCCAAGCTCAGGTCTTTTACTTGCAATGTTTTATCCAACATATTTGCATGTTTAGAGAATTGGGTTTTTTTGTACTTCAGAAAGGGAAACCATTAAAACTGTGGCTTTTGTTCCTCCCAGTGCAGCCACCAACACATAAATAATGCATGTATTTTAGGGGTATATCAAGGACAGGCTACGCAGGCAAACTCTTTATTAAGACATATATAGTTTTAACACTGTATATGCAATTATAAAATTATATGTAATAAAATGCTGATTTCGCATTGTCGTCCATGTTCTCATTTTACCCCAACTTTAGGGTTGATAGGGTCATTGGGGGTGGGGGGTTAATGGGTGTCCCAATTTTTTTTCTAAAATTCCTGGAATGCAGACCAGTGCATACTCGTCCATAACCCAGGTCTGGGAAGGGCTTGCTGATGCAATGTGATGACCTCCTATACCTCAAGTATGTGCAATTATGTGCTTCTTTAAAACCCAACCCATCTAAAGACATTACTTGGATTTAAGTCACTGAAGTGATACTAAGAAAATGGCACCTGCATAGTCCAAGCACACACCGCCACTTCGTTTTTTTGTGATTTAAGAAATCTTTTGTACAGTAAAACCTCAGAACTCAAACTGTTTTATGCTCATTTTTGTATGGTTTTAATGGTAAAAAGCATAAACAAAGTAAATGAATGTAATACAATAATAAGTAATACATGAAATAATTACAAATAGAGTGAACTTTTTAGCCCCTGATACTGATGCTGAGACTAAGGATGTGTTGAAATTACGCCCGTAGACTGATATACATAAAACGTGTGTAAATATATACACTGCTCACAAACAGGGGATATTTCAAAATGAATACGAAGCGATTAAAAAAGAAGCGTTTGTTTTTTGTTTTGTTTTTTTATTATACAAACACACCAGAAAAGCAAACAACAAGTCAAAGAAAGTTGTTCTATAATGCAAATGAGATGCAAAAACAACTTTTATTTATTTGGTGAAAATGCACTATATAAAAGGCTGAAAGTGCTGGAATATCTGAATGTTCCCTAATCTTGAAAATGCACATCTTGCAAATTCCCAACCCCTGCAATGCCTTTGCAACACCTTTGCAACATGATTGATTGCGAAGCTTGAAGAGCCATAGGATGTCTTGAAGCTGATCAAACACCAACAACAGTGGCAACAGCACTTGGAACATCCAAAAGCATGATACTGGAACAGTACTAAAAAGTCTAAGGCAGGGTCACCCATCTATCACAACATGTGGCAAAATATGTGCACCTACTTAACATTATTGGCAAGAAGAAGCAGGCGCAGCAATGCAACAGAGTTGCAGGGACAGTTTCTTGCTCCCTCTGAACGACAGATATACACCCAGACCATATGAAATCGTCTGGTGACCAGTGGTATGAATTTCATCTGCTGAACACCATAGAAGGTGGGCTGATGGACTCCTGATAAATGGTCAACCGTCCTCTGTTCTGAGTCACAGTTCAGTTTGCAGCCTGATGATCATCGTGTCCTGATCTGGCGTGAATGAAGAACACGGGTGAATCCACGTTTCATGAGAGAAAGGGAGTCCTTCGGTGGTGGTAAAACCATGGTTTGGTCTGTCATCAGCATTGCTGGTCGTACTAAGCTCCATGTCATCAGAAAATCATCGCTTCCCACAACACTTCTCGAGCTGGAAGTTGCCCTGGAGTAAGAGTGGAAGAGCATCCCACAAGAACTGATGGAAAATCTGATCCTGTCCATGCCTCCTGTACATGCTTCTGTTTTTCCCCTGGAATGTCACTTGCTACTCAATCATGATAATTGAGTTTGCATCTCATTTGCGTAATCGAACAATTTTCTTTGGTTTTTGCTTTTCTGATGATCATGTTTAATGAAATAAGATCAAATGATTCTTTTTTGAAACCCTCTTTTTTCATTTTAAAATATCCCCTGATATTGTGTGTATATTGTTACCTGCCTCCGGATTTGGTAAACCAATATGAGCACCATTTTTCAAAAAAGTTTCCTTGTCCTACATTATGCCTTGCAAATAGTTTATTTGTGCAAGCTGTACCTTTTTTAGTTTTGTAAACTTGCTTTTGTCATTAGCCTGCACACTGGTGTGGAATACACACACTCACTAGCAATCGAGCGTGACTGGGCTGTATCCTGGCACCCAATTATCCTTGATCCCCATGAAGGAAAGCTGCACTCTCCTCTGTGCTAACCTTCATCACTAACCTCCATCGCTTATCCTCCTCTCACTCTTCCAGTCATTGACAGTCACAGATATACTGTGTAGACAAATGTATTGGGACACATATGTTAATTATTTAATTATTGAACAGTCTGCCTTTACAAACATTCAAAAGTGCTCATTAAAGTTCGAGCATAGTACTGTAATATAATGAAACCATTTCTACGTCAGTTCATGTTAGTTTTTCCTTCCTACACTGCTCACAAAGATTAGAGGATATTTTATTTTAAAGTATAACTTTTGTGAGCAGTATAGACATCCCTTGTTCAACTGTAAGAGTAGTGTTATTAAATAATGAAAGTATTTATCAACCATGAAAGGCATATAGTGCAGAAGTCACCAACACTCTTCTGACTCAATAAGTGCAGGGTTTCAAACCTCTACCGACATTAACACCACCACAATAGGAACTTCATGCTTTGGTTGCCAAGCACAGCATCGAATAGAGTGGTGCAAAGCACATTGCCACTGGAGCAATGAAAATGTGTTCTGTGGAGTGATAAATCACAGTTCCCTTTCTGGCAGCCTCATGGAAGTCTAGGTTTGTGAATGCCAGGAGATCATTACCTGCCTGACTACATTGTGCCAACTGTAAAGTTTGGAGGAGGAAAGAATTTGCTAAGGGGTTGCTTTTCACGGGTTTAGCCCAAGCCCCTTAGTTCCAGTGAAGGGAAATCTTAATGTTTCATCACACCTAGACATTTTGGACAATTGTATGATTCTAACTTTGTGCGAACAGGCGGTAAACCCTTTACTGTTCTAGTAAGAAAGGTCCATAAAGGCATGGTTGGGTGAGTTTGGTGTGGAAGAGCCCTAACCTCAACACCATCAAACACATTTGGCATAAACAAGAACAGAGATTCTGAGACCCTCTTGTCTAACATCAGTGTCTGGTCTCACAAACGCTCTTTTGGATGAACAGGTAAAAATTCTTCAAAACCTTGAGAATGGGAGCCCCTGTTGATGTAATGTTTACTTATCCCAATATTTGAATTATTGAAAATTAAATGCACTATTACATATGACATTTGATGGTTAATAATAACTATTTCTGTAGGGTCAAATGGAAGAAAAACATAAAAATGTGACTAATGTCAATTATCAAGATTCAGATTGACAGCCCTAGTTCTGACAAATCAAACTTTTTTTATTCTGGTTACAAAAGGTCATGACATTCACAAATGTCACTGGCAGAGGGCATGTAACTGCTTAACATGTTTCTAAGGCTTAGGCTGTCTCTGTTCTGGGTGAAGCTTGAGTAGGGATACACCATTGGACTGTATCAGATCAGACTTGGTTATTTCCCTAAGCTGTGGCATGATGTATATCTTCTGCACTAGATTAAAGTGTTTGCATTTTAGCATTTTTACATTTGCATACAAGAGTCTGAACGGTTTAATCAAGATTATCAGTATAAAGTATTGGCCCATTTGATGTTGGTATCATAAAAATGTGTTAAATATGAGACATAAATTTACTTGTAAATGATTTATAGATTGCCCCTGCCCAATATACTCAAGTGTGATGTTGAATATTTTTTTTGGCAGGCCACATATTTCTGAATATCATGTAAGAGGAATGTATTGATTCTGTAATTCTGTAATTGGATGTATTGATCTTTTTAGTCTTACCACCAGTCATCTCTTTCCATCTCTCTCTAGGAAGATAGAATAATTCCTTTAATCTCGCCTCCTGTGTCTCACCTCCTCTTGGGCTGTAAATGACTTCAAATTAAGAGGCATGCCTGGCAAGATGCTCCCAGAGGCTGAACATTTTTGAACATTTAAATGCTTCTGATGCTGCTTAGATGATTTATAGGCCTTCACAAAGCTACTTTGAGCTTCCATTTGCTCTCTGTGTGTGAATGATTAAGAAAGTCTTTGGTAGAGGATCTGAGAGGATGCACCCCAAGGCTCTGAACCTCCAAACATACGTTCAGGAATCACATTAGTATTACCACACAAAAAATCAGAGAAATTTAACAAGTCAAATCTTATATACAATTAAGATGCCAGCTTGTTTGCAAAGGAGTTGAAATCTCTTCAGTTTAATTAAGTGTTATGGCTCTCCCATGACTTTAAAATAAAATCGTTCAATCATATTGTAATTACACATTGTGCTGTATCCTGTTGGGCCACCTCTAGCCTGGATACAAGATGACGCTGGTGTCCCAATTGGTCCTATAAATGCTTGATTGGCAATAAATATGGTAGATGTGCAGGCAAAGGAGGTCTTGCAATCTCGCAGAGACATTCCTGCGAAACTTTTGCTGTATGTGGATAAGCATTATTCTGCTAAAAAACGCCATCTGGAAACCGTGCAATGACGGGCAACACATGGCAGCAGGATGTCCTGCACATATCACTGAGTTGTTAGTGTCCTGTCAGTGGCTCCCCAAATCATCACACCACAGCAAAGGCAGGATTGAAGGGGTACCAGTCTGTAGCAGTCCACATTTCTTGTTCATCACACTAGTGCAAATGAAGGTGACAGTTCCTGGCTGTCAATGGTAGGACACTTAATTGGCGCAGTGACAACAAATTCCCTTTTGCTAAGCGCAGGGAATTGGTCCAGGAAGAGACTGAGTTTTGTGTAAAACAATCCCCTCTACTAGTGGTCTTTCTGAACCATCCGGAGCCTGTTTGCCATGTGTGTACACCCTCACTGTCTAAAGTCAGATCTGCTGGTAGCAGCCAAAAAAGAAATATGTATGTAACCCACAGTTCAAACCACACTACTAACTTTAGGAGATACTACCCAAACAAAAACAATTTTCATTATTTTTTATTGGATAAACCCAAAAAGATGAACATCTGATATGCCTAGTTTTATGGTTTATGGAATTCATTTATTCAGGCTTCTTGAATGCAATTGGTCAATTACAATAATTGTAACTGCGTGTGTTAAAAGCTGTACTATAGTAAGAGCCATAAGTATAAGTGTGTTTCATAGTGTTATTGGGGTGCAGTAAATCCCTAATATTGGGTGTGGCGTTGACATATGGATTGTTTATACTATTCCAGTCGCAGTTACTTTGTACATCATCCAGTTCTTCATGAATGAAACAATGCTATATTAAATCCTTCAGCTCTGTTGTCACTGTGTGTTTGCAGGTCTGGTAAGTCAGTTTTCTACAGAGATATATTTACTGCCTCTGTCCTTTATTTCTATCAGTTGTACATGTCTGCAGTAAGATTAGATTTTGATAGTGTGTCCTTTGCTTTGTTTGTTGACATTTAGGTGACTGATGTGGGTTTATTCGTATAGATGAATAGTAGGCCTCACAGGTCATCGAAATAAAAGTCTCATTTCTGTTTGTTGGTAAAATACTGAAGAAACTGTTTCAGTTACGCTATTTTTCTATGTAAGGAAAAAAAGCCAAATCCATTTTAGATCCTGAATAAATTTCAGTCCACTGAAACATATAATTTGGCATTTTGACCAGTCATCTTTATAGTGAGGGTATGGAAAAATGATATTTTCTGACTTGATGCAATTTTATTTATGCATTTAGATATTTGGGCATCTCTAAAGTTGATCTGGCCAAAAGTGATATCACAGCCCAAGACATTTATATCAAGGCCCAGGAATATAACTCTGATAAAGAGAATACATGGTTATACTTTCTTTCCTTCACAATCCTCACCGTGCCTTTAAATAGAAAATAGCAAGCATAAAGCGTAAAATTGTGCTCGATATAAGTCTACACTTATTTACATGCGAGTGTATTTCACAAGGCCATGTTTGAAATTAAATGGACTCTGATAGAGTATTCTATCAGAGCAACAATCATGGCTTTGGTCATCTGTTGCGCACAGTATTAAAAAGTCAGGCTATAAGTTTAGTTCTCCCCAGACAAAGATTAGTTGTATATATCATTTATTTCCTATTACTTGGTTATTGCTCCCATCACCTTTTAGGTAAGAATTCCACCACCAGTGATACATTTAGTACAACTTTCAGTGATTCATATTTGCTTTACAAGTAGAATTCTAGAAGAATAGAATAATATTTATAGCAGAAAATAAACTGAGGACATAAATTAAGTTTTTAAACATAAGAATGAATGGAGCTCAAAAGGCAAACAAGCAGCCAAACAGTACCTATATATACAAATATTGGGTGAACGCGCATAAGGAAACAAAGCAAAGAGAATTTGTTATTAATAGAAGTATACAGTTTACATAAGTTAAAAAACAAGAACGGGGTGAATGTATGTGTTCCAAACTTTGAGTGAGTGAATTGGTGTGTAGGGTAGTGTAGTATGAAGAACTGGAAAGAGGTGAATGTTTTAAATGTTAAGATCCTTTTGTCTGGCAACAAAATTTTAAATGTAGTAAGGTTTATCGTGTATTATAGTCTATTTTGATCTGATAAAGTGGCGATGACAATGAATGCGGTTTTGAACACCAGTATTTCTGCATCATGAATGCTGAGGGACAACCAAAGGTATTAGATCTAAGATCATTCTGACGTTGCACATAGTGTATTTGGGAGCTCCTGACATACCTTCTTTTTTTGGCAAAAAAGCCTTTTACATCATTAGCTTTCTTTTTATAGTTGTCATAGCTCCTTGGTTTACAATACATTCAACTTACGGTGGATCCAATTGTAAAACAGGTCTACCTGTACAATGAATTATGAACAAATGTATTAACAGTATGTTAAGAATATGATCAGTGGTGACAAGACAGTCATTGACCATTTATAAAAGTGGTGCAAACAATTATTCTCAAGCAAGTAGGTTATATTTGTTTAAAAGACTGTAATGGCCAAGTTCCATTTATTGAGAACTCTCAGCATTCAGATTTCAGGAAATTCTGACTTTCAGCATAAAAATTTGGTGGGTTTAGGTAACAGAGGTAATAAAGATAGGAAGGGGACTATACAAAGAAGCAGGTATTGTATTAAGTCGTTGGATTTTTTTAGTTTATGTCTTAACATGAACGTTTAGGTTTATGACAAAAGTAGCAAATCCAATAAAATAGTTCAAACAAGTTATGTAATGCATATGGACAGGGAGTGGCAGGGAAAGAACTGGGTTGCATGTTTAGTGATATGTTTTAGAGCACAGGAACATCTTTACACAAAGGAATGGATTCAAACAGTAGCCTGCTGGAAGAGCTTATTGATCTGCTTGAAAAGGGAGTTACATTTTCTGCTGCCTTTAGGAATGTTGCTTGATAGGCAGCTGACCTGATCTACATTGTTTAATCTGGTCACTATACGCAAAATGGTAACAGAACTGTTAGTTTTCTTACAGAGTCACTAAAGTCATTTCCTTAAACTTTATTATAGACCACAGCTTTATTTGCAAATATTTCCAGCGTAGATTATTAAACGAGAGAACTAAAATACAGTAGAAGCATATTCCAATTTTAGATAATGAAGTAAAAAGTCTTAAGTCATAAATTCTGTCATAAATTGGTATTAACAGATCAAAATGTATAATCAAGTATTGTATGCTGTGTGCAGAGGTGATGAATTTTTACTCCAGTCTGTGACCTTGTCATGTAGAAATCATGTGCGATACATATAAATTGTAATCAGTAACGAGAGGGAATTGTTTTCTCGTATTAGTTTATTTTTACTTTGCTTTGTCAGATTTTTTTCTGATAAGACGGTGTAAAGAGCCTAAAGCCTAAGCAGTGTGTTAGAAGGATATTTTGGCATGTTAATTATTGGCTGTATGAGGGACCCAGACTTCCTGGAAATGCTAGTGAGAAGAGTATTGCTAATGAGGATGAGCAAAAAGAATGAGCATGCAATAGGTTTTTTTTGAGTAAATGATTCACATAAATTGTTGAAAATGCTATTGATTTTATTTTTACATTGTATGGGCTTCTATTTGGCCAGAAAGAAAAAGGAACTTGTAATTGACTCTTGAAAGTATATAAGTTATCAAAATGTTTTGTAGCACAACTGCCAGACCTTTTTCGTTATAAGAGTCTAAAAAATCAGAAACTGGAACCTTACTTAGATGTTTGTCTTTACACTTTTTTAATCAATATGCTGATTGATATTTTTAGATAAACGGTTAAATGACTTTAACCTTGTAGCATTGATGAGATGAGGTTTACACTAATGATAAACCCACAGCAAAACATTTAATTAAACATCAGAAACATTTTTAAATTAGCATAGATGTTATCATTTGCTCAAAAGGCAGCAGGTGGCACGTTGGATCTTTAGTTAACACTGTCGCCTCACAGATCCAGAGATTGCCAAATTATTCCCCGCCCAGACTTTGTCTGGATGTTCTCCCTCTGTCAGTTAAGCTGACATTTCTGCCCTGCTGATCTACAGCTGGTTAGGCCCCAACTCCCTGCAACCCTAAATTGGGTTAAGCAGATATGAAATTAATGAATGAATAAAAAACATCATCTGACCATAAAGCCATCCTAGTTGTTGTTATTTTATGGAAAGCAAATATGAGACAGTGTGGCACTTTCAGAAGGAGCTTCTTTTTTTTCTTTTTTTTATAGGCCAGCTTTGTGTGAAGCTTGTGAGAATGAAGTTTTAGTAGCTCTTGCTAGTTTCCTTGATCGAAATCCTATTGGCTTGGTCATCCAGTTTGGTTGGACAGCCCAATTTAAGCAATATCTTTGTGGTACCACACTACACAAATTTATCTCAGAGCCTTTTTGAAAGCACCTTTCCAACCATGGTGGATTTGTTTGTGCTGCCATTGACCACTACTATTGAAATCATCAAGAAAGTGCCAGGTTTACTATGCTGCAATCAGACCCACTACAATTGATGTCAGGTGTAAGCATGGTGCTAATCCAGTGTGGTTTGTTGTCCCTTAGTTTAAAATACTCTAAAGGGGCTGATCTCTTATCCAAACCAGGTTTTTTACTAGTGATATGTATACAGAGATTTTACATACATGTAAATATTGTGCTTTTCACAATATTCATGAGGGTTATAATGCAGAAATATGAGTGTCAAAGGGTACATTCATTTACACAGCTAAAATAATAAGGGAATTTTTCATTATGGTGTATTTTAAAATATATCCTAATGTTTATGAGCAGTATAGTTTCATTTACAGGCTGAAATTTGACTAAAGATAAATATTGATGAAAAAGAAGTGTGGCGATTTCTGTAAGTACTGCATCTCTTATAAAAGAAATACACGAAAACTGTGCAGATAATGAGATGTGATGATAAATATTACTCTGGTTTGCTGTGTTGCAAAATGATCTAAGCTAAAGATAGCATGGCTTATACAGGTATATGCATATATACCTTGCATTTTTTTATATCAGGATTTATCAGAATTATTTCTATGTATGGATAATGTTAACAATAATCAGCTTTACTGCCCACAAAAAAATAGGAAATATTTCAAAATGTTAGGGATAAAGTTTTCCCCAGTTTGCAATCAGAACATCACCTGTGCTACTACATCACCTTGTCAAGAATGTCAGTAGGGCCTTCATTGTGAAGCAATGAAACAGAAATATTCATATATAGTAAATATAGGGCTCCTGTTATATAAATATTTATTATCTGAGCGATTTTGTATGGGGTACACTTGGACGTTGTGGTTTTGGCGATATTTTCAGCATTTCAATGTGGTGTTACCATTTTGGTAAGACCATAAAATTTTTTAAAAAGTTTTATAATACAGTGGGTCCGGAAATTATTCAGACCCCTTTAAATGTTTTACTCTTTGTTTCTTTGCAGCCATTTGCTAAAAAAAATGTTTTACTTTTTATTTCTCATTAATGTACAGTCAGTATCCCATCTTGACAGAAAAAAACAGATGTAGATTTTTTTTTGTAAATTTATTAAAAAAGAAAAACTGAAATATCACATGGTCATAAGTATTCAGACCCTTTGCTGTGACACT
>JAUZSU010184243.1:0-7500 GCA_034780255.1 Parotocinclus maculicauda
GCTGACATTACCCTGGATACCGTGGCTCTTGATACAACACAAACCTCCCACACTAAAATGACAGGTGTTTCAGTTTCTTTGTCTAACCCCTGTATATTCCATAGAATTTCAAAAGTAAAATGACTCGACAGGCCGATGCATCTGTATTTCAGTGAGTAGACTCTCTGCCTACTCTGGTATATTGTGGTGCTGTCAAACAGCGTGTGACATATCCCAGCACCACTTCCCATAGGCTAATTAGTAACAGTTTGCCCTCTGTAATGGCCCTCATGGCACTCCTGAGGTCTGTTCTAGCCATTAGACTGCACGCAACATGAATCAGAACCGTTACGGTGCGAAGACCATTCACTGGCCCTGCTGCTCTGTATCCCGCAGGGAGTGGAGTACGACGTTCTGATCACAGCCTCTTATTTGACGAGAGACTGGGAATAAAGACGCTGACCTCTGACTTGTGATTTATTCACGAGTGTGGCTCAGCAGGTGCCACCATTCTTTATGTAACAATAAAGGCCCCAACACCTTAAATATTTCTTTAGGCTTTAAAATACCTTCCCTGTTATGAGTGAATCATCCTTGCTCATCACAGGCTTAGGTCCTTATTGATTGATTAATGACTCGACCAATGAACTAACAAACGCTGACCTTTTGATGTCTGTGGGGCATTTAGGCTAAAAAAGAGAGGAAAGTCTGTTTAGCGCATCGATTATTTAATGGAACATCAAGCCGACTCTTTTGTCACACAATGGAAATCAATAAGCTCTCGATACATTGACCTTCGAAGAGAAATGTAAACATCGGCTACTTGGTGCACTCATGAACACGAGAGTCTCTTAAAGGGAATCTCATATAAAAACTAGTTTTTCTTTTGTAAACGATCTACAATGCAGCGAGAGTGTGAGCTAAACGTGAAAAGTGTCATAAAAGCGTCAAGATTAATCAGATATAGTGTGTGAAGAAGACACTCAGGAGTCCTGAATTTGTATACTCATTTGTGTGCTCCCATATTGTGACATGAAGAGTAGAAATTATATCTGACACACTGTAGTATTTATGTCTTTAGCTTCCTAAAGCAGGCCACTAGAAAGTAATCTAGTCCCATCTGGACGATGCGTGTGTAACACAAAGCCTTGCTTTTGCATCAACTGAAGTGGATGCACAAGAAAAGAGAAACAACAAATTCACAAATCCATACTTCTATCAGCGGCTGAGCATGAGGAGGAGGACTTCTGGACCAAGAGCGATCTTTCTCAATGGACATCATCTCCAGCCAGACAAATAGGAAATGACATGGAACATAATGCACCAACTAGATCCCACACCGGGCCCGATTAATGGGTCGTAAATTCAGGAGCCCCAGAGCAGGAGCTGTCAAAACTCAGCAGTGCACGAACGGCTAATGTTTTTCATCCATTTTTCCCTCACAGCTAAATGCGACCCGCCAGGGCTGAGCCCCTACGCCACATCCCACCTACCCCCTGCCCTGCTTTATTTTCCCTCTTCACTGTTCCACCCCGGAGTGCAAGTCAGCCAGCTGTGCTAAAAAACATTTGCTTTATAATTAATCACAGCATTACAGTGGCGGTCCAGCACACCACCCTCCCTTACCCCCACCTCAAATTCAAATCAATGCCTGAACCCCAAGCTCCCTGTCGATATTTTCCAAAGTGCAAAAACGCTCAGGCTGGATTGACCCAATAATGCACCCTTAGGGGCTAGGACAGTGTTGTACCAACACAATAGTGGCTTCGTCTCCCAGCAAAGCACAGATGTTTATACTTACGTACATAGTTTACAGTTAGTGCATTTCATATTTATGTTCTGTTGAACATACTTAGAAATTGACTTATCAGTGTCTTTCTTTCCAAAGCCGTACAATTGTGGCATTTATTTAAAAGTCCCAGTATAAAGGTTCTGTATTTTACTTATTATAAATAATATTTTTATAGAAAAACATGCACTCAGTCTCCTTAATGGGTGATCAGGAGTTTCTGTACAAAACAGAACGTTGACTGAAATGGACATTAGTTTATAATATAATATTTTATAATACAATATATTACTTTATAATACAATATATAATATAATATAATATAATAATTACATTTATCATAGTTTAAAAATTGTTAATTGTTAATCATAGTTAAAAAAAATTTGATATGTTTTTTCTTAAATGTATTTTATTTTTACTTAGCGTCTGCTTATTATATTACAATATGCTTATTAATTCTGTAATTTAGTTTAATTATTATATATAACATCTAGGCTACTTCTTGGCTCCATTTTCGAGTCTCAGCTCAATTAGGGCTTTTAACCTAGATAATTGTAAAGATGTTGCACAATTGTAAAAAAAAAAGTGCTTAAGAGATTAAAAGAAAGGAAATTTATTTGTATTTTGACCTTGTTTAGATTTTACACAGTGTTTTATTCAGTGTTTTATTTTAAACTAAGAGATGATATGAAAACATTTAGAAGAGTACTGTATAGGAGTTTTGTCTTTGTATATTTCATAAAGCTTGAAACAGAATGAAAGTAGAACGGCATGTTTTTTCTGTTTTCTGTCAGCCATTTTCACAAGGGTTTACTCATACTAGTTTTCTGTCATTCAGACATGAATTAGATGTATGTAAGACAGATTTTGATTTCCTATTATAAGTGTTAAGACCTCAGCCGTTAAAGCGAATGGACATTTAATTGGGACTGAGACCATTAATTGCATTTCTGTTACTTGACTAAATGAGGCAGGAGTGTGTCTAATCATTATTCCACCCTTTTTATTTTACCATATAATGCACTGTTATCCTAGAGGGAACAGAATAGTAAACCATTTCACAAAACGGCTTGTTCAATGGCAGATTCCATCACATAAACGATTGTGAAAATGGTTTTAGAGTGGTTTGACAACATGCCTGGCACACCAGATAGCAGCTGGCACATTTGAACAATTCATAAGTAGTATTGTTCTAGATATTGTTATTGTGCTTTTTTTTTTGGAATGATGAAAAAATTAACACATTCTGTGGAAGTTTATTGTCCACTCCTAAAGCCCTGTCATGCTATTTCAATGAAATGCTACAAGAAAGTCAAAATGTGATTAAGGCCAGACTTTTTTATTGCTTGTTTTGCAGACATTTTATTTTTAAATAAAAAATTATTTTTATTTCTTCCTCCTTCCTTGTATTGATTCCACATAGTCCTCGAGAATTTGAAAAGTGCTAAAAAAAAGATTTATTTATATTTTTTTCCTCCCTCCTCAGTAAATTCTTAACTAGAAACATCCGAGGAACAAGTAATTAAAAAAGTCTGGCTTCACATCATACGTAAAGACGTCTGAATATCACGATATGGATGTTTTATATCGTCTAAAAATTAATACCGGGATTATCAGGAACGATACGATATGGCACAGTCCTACTGTAAATGATAAAATCTCTAAATTCCTCGCTTTTGCACGATGAGAAACGTTGTTTTTAAACCGTTGGAATTTTTGGTAAGCTCCATTTATATCCAATCGTGACTCTCACCTGTGAAATGTTCCAAACAGGTGTTTTTTTTTTAGCATTCCTCAACATTCCCATTCTTTCATTGCCCCTGTCCCAACGTTTTTGGAACGTGTTGCAGGCATCCAATTCAAAAAGAGTAAAGATTTGCAGAAAAACAATAAAGTTTATCCGTTTGAACATTAAACATCTCGTCTTTATAGTGTATTAAATGAAATATGGTTTGAAAAGGATTTTCAAATCAGCTTATTCTGCTTTAGAGCTTTTTTTTTCCTCAAAGCCACTTCCAAACATTTGGCGTCAAAACGAGCACAAGATCATTTTCACATCTCGCTTATCTTGTTCATGACGTCACCTGACGTGATAGCATTTTTTGACCACCAGAGGGTGCAGTCATACGCCAACAGCCAAGCAGTGCTGCGGAGATGGTTCTCACTCAGTTGATGTGTTCAGAGACTTTTTTGTATGGCTGACTTACGAACGCCATTTATAGCTTGGGACAAAAATGTAAGTGTGTGTACCTGTCCTATTGTAAGTAGTACTCCTTCGTTACCTCTCTGTTTGTACTGCACTTAAATTGGTTCACACTCACTCGTCGTCTGATCTCCTGTGTTCCTAATTCTGTCTATCCAATCACTTGTGGTTCCAATTAAAGTGTCGAAAGTATGAGGCCACATCATACCGCCCTCTTTAAGTGTCCCGGCTGTATCCTACACAGGGCCGTAACGGTACATGAATGAATGAAAATAGTGCCAGGAAAATAGTGACTGAAAAGGCACAGGCAGAAGCATAATGCTTATAATTATGTTTGTCCTAAATAGCATATTAAGCTACCCTTTATTAAAGAGAAAACAAAACAAAAAAACAACAACAACAAAGCATTTACCAAAACATTAATACTTGTAACTTTCAAAAATTATTTTACACATCCTTTTTTTTAAAGCTGAAAAAGAACTACACATTCGTAAGTCCATATTAGCATCATTCCATAGTTTAACTCCAACAATAGATAAGCATCTCCTTTTAGTCTCTTTTCGAGCTTTTTGAACCACAAATTTACAAACATCTCTCAAATCATAATTGGACTCATATGTTGCAAAAAATCTTTGTACACAAACAGGGAGTAACTCAAATTTTACTCTATACATCATTTGTATTATTTTATAGTAAACCAAATCATAAAATTTCATAACATGGGATTTCCTAAACAGTGGATTAGTATGTTCATATAATCCTGCCTTATTAATAATACGAATGGCTCGCTTTTGTAAGAGAACTATTGCATTTACTATTGTTTTATATGTCGAACCCCACACTTCCACACAGTAAAAGGTCGGTCTAATCCTGCAGCTCTGAACGATTAACGTTTCGAAGAACTGTTTAAACAAATACAAAACTCCCGGATTGACCTTATATCTTCATTATTTATACATTTACAGTCACGTTTTCTGGTCTAGTATTTAAATCAGTCGTAATCAGGAACAGAAGATACAGATCTTGAGTTGGTCCGTCACAATCTCCTACTACTAATTAAAAAAAACATTTTTAAACCAATTTAAAACAGTTGATTTTAGTTCTATAATTACTTTTACAGTAACGCATCGTCTCGATGCTGCTATAGAATATTTTTTTATCCCATCTCCCTTATTTCCACACTTGTAAAAAAAGAGTATTTGACTTTTTTGATAAGCTTTTTATACATTTTATTTTATTTATTAATTTTTTTAAACAATGGAGCACCGTCTCAGGGCAGCTTTCACAATTTTATCTTCTAATATTTTTGGCAAATCCCAAACCAAGCAAGCCTGGGGCGACAGTGGCAAGGAAAATCCCTAAACGTTATAAGGAAGAAACCTTGAGAGAACCAAGACTCCCAAAGAGACCAAACCTGCTTAGGGGCATAAGAATAAAATTAATAATAAAAATAAAACTAATTTTATTTAAATAAGTCTGTAGTAATAATAAATAAAATTATTAAGTCTGATAGACAAGAGTTGAGTCTTGAGCTTGAGTCTAAATTTTAGTTCAAATTCTTTGGTTTAAAAACAACAACAGGAACAAAAAAAATGATTTTCAATATTTTAAGGGGGGCCTGAGTACCCCCACAAAGGGGCTGGACACACCTAGGGTTAGAAGCAAAATAAATAATGAGAGCATCGTTTAAAATATAATAATTACAAAATGTAAATTGTAAAAAAATATGTACACCAATATTCAAAAATAAAAATAGAAAGAGTAATAAATTAGAGAATAAAACTATAACATACAAGGCAATAATATAAGAAATACATAAAACGTTTAATAGACTAATGTAAGAAATTAGGGCTGTACCGATCCGATATTCTGTATCGATATCGGCCCGATATGTGGTAAAACAAATGGATCGGAAATCGGATGGGAAAAACAGTATAATCTTTCCTATCCTGTTTATGCTTTATTACAATTTGGACGACACGCCTAAATATCTGGAGTTAAAACTGTTAGCTAGCAGTGTGGTCATGTCAGCTGTGTGGAGTTATTTTAAGCTCAAGGATGATGAAAGTAAAGAGTAGAGTGTTTCAGAGTATCGGTATCGCCAAATATTCAAGTTTGCAGTATCAATATCGGGCATAAAAAATAGTATCGAGCCAGCCCTAGTGAAAATGTAATTAAATGGTGGCCTAAGACTTTTGCACAGTACTGTAACCACTTGCAAATTCATTAACTATCTAATATAAATCTAATCTAATATAAAGCCTCCGATGGAGAGACAAGTTTTCTTCTGTTCATTTACTTTTTTTCCAGATTTACTTTAATTTAATTGTAAGTTAAATACATTTTTTTTAAATAAACATTTATTTTTATTTCTTCCTCCTTCCTTGTATTGATTCCACATTGTCCTTTTCGAGAAATTGAAAAGTGCTGAAAAATAAAGATTTATTTGTATTTTTTCCTCCCTCCTCAGTAGATTCTTAAGTAGAAACATCCGAGGAACAAACAATTAAAAAAGTCTGGCCTAACCTCGGACACATTACTAAAGCATAATCAAAAAAATAAGTGGGCCAATAAATATTTAGTTTTTTGAATTTTGAAGTACATATAATGAAAATTCCTGGCTGTGGTAAAAGTTTATAATCTATAATCTGACAGTTTAGCTTCAGGTAAGAAGTAAAAGAATAAACGTTTGCAAACCTGCAGTGTTTGAAGTTCTCCGCTCTGCTACGCAACTCACAAGTTAAGCATTTATCTTAAACAACATGAATTAACCAAAAGTTTAGAGCCACTTTCAGGTCAGTCCTCCCTGAGAATCTTCACACCTTTGCTCTATTTTTTGGTCTTTTTTTTCATCTGCTGTTCTAAATAATCTTTTAAGATGATTAAAAGTACCACTGATGATCCGACTCACCCAGGACGCACCGAGACTGTACAAAAACCAGGATAATCAAAGCTGATCTCATCTTATCTGCTCCAGTCCACATCTCCTCCAGTGCCGGTGTCTCAGTCTGGTCTGTGTGCTCCATCGGGACACCCCGTCAGACTATCAAAGACACGCACAACCATGTAATTTACCATCAAATGACTGGGCTGCTGTTAATGAAACGCTCAGGATGTTGTGGTCCACGGGCACGGGCACGGTCCAATGCACCTTCCAGATCAGCAGATCCGATTTCACAGATAGAAGTCAGGAAATAAACTTTATATTAAAAAAAAAATAGAATAGAAACTGTTTTTAATGGTAAACAAAATGTTACATCTACTGCGGATTCACCCTATTATAAAATACAGATTATCTTCTGATGAACAATTCAGAATGTTCCTTGTAGCCAAAAAAATTATATAAAAAATTACAAGAAATAAGAAATTTATATAATGCCACTGCAACAAATATAAAAAATTAAACAAAGGAAATAATGAGTTGAAAATAATGCTACTGCAACAGAAATAAAATAAAACATTGTTTAAAACTCATTTCTTTTAATTATGTTACTGCAACAAAAGAGATTAAAAGACAAGAAATTTTAAA